>CAEFZP010002913.1:0-10578 GCA_903064625.1 Mallotus villosus
TTTCTTGTTATAATGGGTCCGCTGGGGCTGGACGCTTTTCGAGGAGAGACAAGTCTAGAGATATCGTGAGGCATTGGACGCGGCGGCTGTACGTACCCTCCTCCCTCGCTTATCCCTGCTCCTCCACTCTTATGTGTGGTCGTTGGGCATCCAAATAATCGGACCTTTTTGGTGGGCCGTTCGACCTACGATGATGTAGTGTGTTTAATTGCTTATCCCGGTACCGTGAGGTGGAGGGGGACCTCGACACTTTGTTGGCGCTCAGGGGTATTGTAGGTCTTTTTGGACGGCCCTGTCTGCGTGGACTGATATCGGAGTACGGTAAGATCGGATCGCTAATGGATCTTCATAGTGCCGATGTTGACTGACTCGATGTCCCGTGAAGCATCGGATATCAGCGCACTATTACGCGATATCACTCTTTTGGACCTAATATCTATTCTGTTCCAAGGTGCTAGGCATATACCATTCGACTGGCGAGGCGTGTGTCCGTCTTGGAGAGCGACTATGACCGCGAATGCTTATGGTCAAGGTCAAGATTAGCCATACCACGTGAGCGGATTCCACGCAAGGGTGGTGAGGGGTACGGTTCTATGGCCCCTTCTCCTTTTTTAAGTCCGAGTTGTTCGTATTGTGATGGAGTAGTTTGGAAGGGTTTTTATTGCATTATTGATTGAGGCTAAAATAGTCGACGACGCGTGTGCAGTGTTCGCTCGCAGGAGTGATTCCCTTATGGTTAGCGAACTAAATTGGGAGGCAGTCCACCTAGGAGATATGCAATGGTGGGCGAGGTGCGGAGTATTCAAGTGGTCGATTTCGTTTGGGGGGTGTTGGAAGAGTGAGCTGCCGGGGCGTCTGCGGAGCTGGGCGCTGAAGGATACGCTGTTGTATGTTGATGCCGGCCTAGCCCCTCACTCTGGGTTATCGTTTCTAGTTGTCAGGTTTTAATTAAGCTGTAGATTCGATCGTGACATTTGTGAGGACCGTCCCGGGGAGAACGGCTAAAGTGCTTGAGATTATTCGGGGGGTGTGGGGTGGTGAAACTTTTGGCCGGTTACCCGTGCAGGGGAAAGGACCCGGTTTGTTAGGCACTTCGTAGTTCGAGGATTGATTTGTGCGCCCGATGGGACGTTGAGTCGCCCTCTTCGGCTTGCGTCTTGGCCGAAGACACGGGAGGAGTAGCCGTATTCTGTCTTAGGAAATGCTGCTAAGATGGACTATATGGCACTTGGATCCACATAACTAATCTAACTCGTGGAAATCGGTAGGGTGTGAGTTCGTTCTAGTGTACAAAGGCCATTAAAATAACACGGAATTGTCTATGTGATCACCGTACTAAGGTGTGAAGGTAGTGGCTTTGGGATACGGGTGACGGTTTAGTCTGTTTGGTGTTGCGCCGGTAGCAATGAAAGCAGCAGATGGGTTGGTAACGGGACCGGTAGGGGTGGATGGGGCGCATGAGTGGGATCATATGGCTGCAACTAGTGGGACCGTCCGGTGGGTAGGATCAGTATGTCGACTGGAGGGTGGCGCATTCAGTCGAATAGCCGCGATCGTGGCGCACCCTAGTCTGCGACTTGTCGCATGCCGTTTTTTACCGCAGTGGCCGCCCTCGGGCCCCAGTGGTTTGGTTTGTATGTGGAGTGTGGACGGCCACGACAAGGGTTTCGTGGTGGGACGATGTGACCTCCCCAGCAGCGGGTATTCGCGTGGGCTGTGCTGGAAGCGGGTCAAAGGGGGATAGTGGATAGTACAAAGGGGAGCAAGCCCGCCGCATGTGTAGAGCATGCTCGGAGATATTTACCAGCGCGATCGTGAGGGTTAAGCACAAAGGACAGGATCGAAGGAGTGGGAGGCCCCTGCGAAAGTGGGGGGTAGACCAGGAGTAATGCAGGGATTCTGCTTCGCATTTCTTTTGTTTTCTTTATTTTTTTGGTGAGGGGTTACGTGGGGGGCAGTGCAGAGGGCGCAGTGTTTTTATCGTAGGAATTAGAGTGGTTTAGGGTAGGAGGTGTTTGTTGGGGTGTTGTGTATTGCGGTTATTTGATCTTTCGTGAGACAGCTCTAAACGAAGCATGTAGATATAGCAGGGCGGATTAGAGCATGAAGGACGGGCGCTCAGGGATATGTGGAGTATGTGGGGCAGCAGTTACATAGGGTTATTCGGCGCGAGTATTGGCAGGCGGGTGGCCGGTTGGGTGGTGTAGGATAACCGGTTTTAATTCTGGGTTGAGTTGCAAGGTCGCGTGTTGGCGAGCGACGGCGGGCGTGTAGCCGGGACTGCAATTGAGTGGGAATGGTGGCGGCGGGGGACAAGTCGGGGGGCCACTCAATACGTGGTAGGAGCGCTAAGGGACAAAGGCGCTGGGGGGGTCTTGAAACCACCCATCTATTTCATGTGCTGTTTGTGCCCATGGTTTTTTTTTATTGACTATTAGGGTCATAGAGCTAAGTTATAGCCCTTTCTTTGGGCGGGAGCGGTACGTTGTGTCGACGAAAGTCACCACCCTCGTGGCGACCCCTACATGGGCCGGGGCAGGAATTGGAGATGGACGAATCTGACGCATGTACTTTTTGGCGAGATCCATGTAAAGGCATATAGGGGGGAATTGTGAGAAGGCTGAGTCTGGGACTGGATTGCGAGGCCATCATGGCGGAATCGTCAGGGAATGTACAAAAGAACGGAGGATGTGGAGTTTGTCTTGTTAAACAGGGATGGCACATTGGAAAATTTGCTATTGTTTTGAATTGGGATAGGTCTTTACGTACCAGATTAGAGGGATTGTTGTTCTCTGTTGTAGACGGATGGAGGGAGGGACGAAAAACTTATCTTCACAAAACGGGAAAAATAATCGGTGAAGAAAAGGGCATAGTCAGAGGGGATAGACGGGAGGCACGACTGTTCTCAGTCAACACGTCACCTGCAGTACTGAGACACCCAGAGTGACAGGAGGCTTCAGTACCAAGGTGATGTATTTAAATGATTTATTATTAATTTATCATTTATCATATGTTTTTATAGGGTAGATAGGTGTTATGGTACTAATATATGGTGCATAATGTTTTTGGTTGCATTTTTAAATACTGATTGCAATTTGGGGATGATTCTGGCGCATTTACAGTCATGTTCGAAATTTATATTTTCATTCTGAAAATAATAAAAAATTCAAAGTCGAAGATTTCAACATCAGATCTCTTTCTGTAATGTCTCTGGCTAGTTTCTAGAATCAGTACATAGCTTTGGACTGGAGGCAGGGTGGAGGGCCACCGAAACTGTGACCTTCCAAATCCATTACCTGCTTGGGTGTTTCCGAGTGTGGAAAAACTCTCACGAATCGATTTATTAATAGACATGTAGATTTATGTGAACTTTAGAAGTCAATGATATGCTGAGAGATATCCACATGAAGATGATCTATACACACCATCATTCCCCGTTCCCCTATGGAGAGCTCTTTTAACTAGCTGCCATGTGCAACGGTGACTTATCTCCACAGGGGGGTTCTTCATTTCTTCATTCTGAAGTCTGCTTGTCTTCTGCTTGTCTTCCTTTATGTTCGACTATTCAGAGAAGACTGTCAGTTACTGTCATTAACCAGCCTTGGGCCTCGTTTCAAACATCTAGCTGTTTGAAAAAAACAACTTTGTTCTGTGAATTTGATCAGGCCATGAGTGCCCAGGGGTGATTCAACCCCTGCAAGAAAGGCTAGGAGCTCCGCTGTGTGAGGAGGACTTTAGCACATACTAAGCCAACGCATGTTGGAAAGTATCATTTCTGTTGTGCAGTTTCAATGTTTAATTCATCGTTTCTCAGTCAGGACCCAGTAGTAGCAGATGGGGGTGTTAGAGCTTTGTGGACTGATGGTTCAAACCACATCAGAGACAGCTCACCTTTAAACGGATCCGATTCAGACACACTGCCTTAGTGAAAATCAAACACATTTAAAACGTATTGACCAAGTGATTCTGTAATGTGTTGCATTCCACTGTCTCAGAAACTACAAGCAGGCTTCCAAAACCCAATCAAAGGCTTATATCAAAGTGCACTTGCATTTCAAACAGAGTGTTTTTATGTTAATCGTGTTAGCTCTTCACTTTGTGCAAACATCAAAATCATTTGGAAAAAATTCTACCGTGGACAATTTTCATGAATTAGAGTGCTGGCTATCAACATGCTATATACAATAAGGTACTGTATTTAGAACTGTAAATTGCACTTCACTTTTTTAATCGGTCTCACTCCTTCTCTAAAGAGTTTGGTTTGAACAACGTTGTTGGATTTTTGAAATAGTGCGGATTTGCTGAGTAAGCCTCACCTTGCGAATCTACACCAAAGGCCTCCCTCTTCCGTCTTGGAAAAGGGACTTACACGGTGAGGGGAGGTGGAACCTAGCCCAAGGAACGGGGAGTTAAAGAGTTTCTGGCGGGTGAGTCTGAAGGGGAGGGGTAGGGGGGACACGCGTGACAAGAGGCCGGGAAGGTGAGCTAGAGGGGAAGGGGGGACGGCGGATGGAAGCGAGGAGGGTGGCAGGGTGGTGCGCGGAGGGACAGTGGCCCGCCAGTTAACCCAGGCCCCGGTACTGCTTATCATACCCTTGATTAAGGTAGGTTTCTCTCTGTACTGATTTCTCTCGAGTTGATCTATGCGCCAACCGATAACACACGCTTACGTTCTGATCTGAACACATTTACCTAAATTGGACAACGGAATCTGTGATTTTGAGTTGTTTGATGACATCATTCTGACCCATTTTTACTGCTAATTCAGACAGGCCGGTTCTGTTGTTGATGAACCAATTTTTCAGATGCACCCCCTAAGACATGTTGTTGATGATGACATCATCTGACCCTAATGACATTTGTTGATGACATCATCTGCCCTAATACAAGGTGTCGATGACATCATCTGAACCCTGAATGACGAGATTATGTGATGAATTATCTGACACCTGATGGACAGGGGTTGATGCCTATTGCCTCTGACCCGAAAGACAAGGGTGTTGAGTGAGCAATCATCTGACCATTGATGGGGACAGGTGTGATACATATCATCTGACCCTAATTGACAAGGTCTTGGAGGAATTAATCTGACCCAATGACAGGTGTTGATGACATTCATCGACCTGGTGATGGACAGGGGTTGATGACAATCATATTGACCCCCAAGGACCAGGGTGTTGTTGATTGACAATCAGTAGTGGAAACGAGCCCTACTGTCTGGCCCCCCAAAACCCAATGTCTCTGCTAACCCCAAGCAATCCTTCCATTGCGTACCGCAAGTTTTTTTAACACTTAGAAGAATTAGCAGCAAGGTGTATTTGGGAGTTAGTCAGGTAGAAAGTAGTGGACTAACTTTAGTCGACATCCTGGACGGTTCAGTCGCTTAATTGCAAGTTTTCTTCCGTTTTTCCATGGGCCCCCCCAAACCCAAACACAAACGATACGCGTTTGTTTGCCGGCCGTACCGACTACCCGTTCGTTGTTTTCCTTTTTGTTTAGTCCAATGATGAGCTGCGGTGGGGAGAGGGAGAGCGCGGTTTGTGGTTCGAATTGGCCCACAGGGGTGTAGCACAGGGCTGCAAGGCGGGCAAAACCAACTCACATCAGCAAATTCAGCAGTTTTAGTTTTAACAACACTGGAAAGTTCCCTTGTCCTCCCCAGCGAGGGCGCCTCATATTGAGGTAGGAAAAGAGGGTTTCAAAGTCTTGGGGTGAGTCTAGTTCCCTCACCTCCTCTCTTCGCCCTCTCACCACGAACTCCTCCTACCCGGCGCCCGCTCGGGCAACGCGACATTTGAGGTACTCAATTTGTAACCGGAACACCGAACCGCCCCCTAGGACCCCTTAAGCCCCCGAACCCCTCCAAGCCCGAAGACCCCCCATATTCTAGAAATTGAGACCAGGCCCGACAGGCCCCCAACGTTTGGAGCGGGCCCATTATAACCCCGGACAGGCCCATGTGCCTCGAGGCACCAGCCGCTTGAGTGTCGTTTGGGGAGGTGTACTGCTTTTTTCCGTTCGCCCGTATTGGCAGGCGTAGACGTATGGCTCCCTAGACCCCGCGCTGTGAGGTTGGGTAAACGTGGGAGAAAGGAAAGGTGCCGTACGGTAGTTTGGTGCGGAGGTTGGAGGGTGGGGTTATAAAGTCGCGGGGGTTGGGGCTGGCAGTTGGGCAGGAAATATCGGAATTTGGCCAAGAAAAGGTGGGTAATGCCCGGGCGGAGAGCACGGGGAATAGGTGCGATAGGGCGTAGGAACTACCTATCGCGTGCCGACAGTAAGAGAGAAGAGAGAAGGGGACGTGATATTTGAGAGAGTGAGAGGGAAGAGAAGGGAGAAGGAGAGAGGATGAGAGGGGGACGAGAGGGGGACAGGAGAGGGAAAAGCCCAGGACGAGAAGGCGGAATTGAAAGAGGAGAGAGAATGAACGGAATTTATGAAAAGGAAATATGACATATGAAAATTATATGAATATAGGAATGGAAAGGAAAAACATAAGAGAGGGAATGTGAGAGAGAAAGAGAAATTGAAATGAAAAAGAGATGTACTCCAATGGGGGGCAGTACTACGAAGTTAAGGCCAGCGGACACGTACAATTACAGTACACTAACTCATATGGACTTCAATGCTAATTACAACAAACCATAAAACCCCATAGCAGGAACCTTGCCAGTACAAAGTTCTAAATATGAACCCAATCAAAACCTGCATTCTCCAGCGATTTTTTATTATTTTGAGTTACCTAACATCCATTCCAGAACATAGTCTTACGTTACTAAGGTCCAGCGTCTGACAAAGATGCGAGCTACGCCTCCCCCTCCTAGGAGGCGGGCTTCCTGCATCTCACGCCGTGTTTCATGCGCTTAACCAAAAACATTTGTCCGCTATCCCTTGCCGCTTCGTAATGCGCATACTGCCAGTGTACGGTGGTGGATATTTACGTTCTGTTAGACGATACAAGTATTAGGACATCTCACTAGTGATCGGAGGTTTCAGTCTCAGTGTAATGTAGCTTGATCCGTCCATGCATAGTATACCAACGGAGCTATTTATGCGTAACGTAGCACCAATACTCTAAATATCCTAAGACGCCTCACTGGAGCTGCGTACTGTGTCGACTTTGTCTGTCACGGAAGGCACGTGCTGTGTTGTTGCAGGGAGGGGTGGGGGGGGGGTTGTGTTGTTGGCGGATGGTGGGATAGGGGGGTAGGACGTTCGAGCTGTGCTAATAACGTGTGGCCTTGTCATGGTCACGTCGGATGTTGACGGTCCTCACGTGTCGGAATTGAACTCTTGCAGCTTGTAATTACGACGACAATAGTTGTTCATTAATGATTGTGGATGTCGTGTTTGTCACTTCATACTCCACTTCGACGTACCGCATCTCACCCAGGGCTAACTACTGTCTGGCCAACGGGTTTTCATACCTCAGCACTCACCAAAGGAACAACCGCCCGCTGGGACCACAAACGTGAAGGCAGCACAATCGTCACTTTTCTTAGGCGGGATGATTGGCACTGCTTTTGTCCCAGAGTAAAACAGCTCACTTCCGGAGATCTTTCATGGCTTGCTATTTGTTGTTGTTGATGTGACTGGGAAGTTATCCCCTGCCTCAGGAAGGCTCTCTAATGATTTTTCAGAGCCAGCCACAGCGAGTTTCATGGGTAGTCCATACAGCCTCGACAAGAGGGGCGCTGCTTATGATCTCTTATGGTTGAAGGACTAGCTTTGTACAAACAAGACGCGTATAGAGCGCGCGTAGAGAGAATAGAATTCAAAGAGAAGACAAAGCTGCGAATTGACAGTAGGCCGCGGAATACATCTACCCCCCGGATAGAGAATGATCGAGATCGCAGAGGGCTACCAGATAGCGATCGCGCTTAGGAAAGAAAGCGGTAGCCAAATTCTATGTTCGACGAGGGGAGCGATTGACTGCCCTAGCATCAACACCTATTCTATCATATAGATCGCTCTTCTCTATCTCTATCTCTATCTCAGTTCTCGTACCAACTGGACCCGAGTTGGCTTCTTTCATCCAAGGCGGGCTGGTGTGCTTGTACGGGGCAATGGGCCATGGGGGTCGGCCAATAGGTGATTCCTTGTTTTGATTTGAGGGCTCCTCTACCACTACACTTGACTTATAATCTGACCCAAACAAAAACCACAGTTATACTATCTTTCAACACATATCATTTGCTCTGTGAAAGGTATTTTTTTTTTTATTTTATCTATAGTCTGAAGTATTTCAACCCGTAATCCGTTTTTTCAAATGAATGTAACAATCCCACTTTGCATATGAATTTAAATGAATTAATCTTAAATTCTAATTTTGTTCTCTGCGCTAGATGTTAGAGTGCAGATGAGGGGGGGGGGGGGGGGTTGATTCGATTGGTGGTGGGAGGGGGGCGGGGCGTGTATTGGATCTACTTGTGCTTTACCCCCCGCGGCGGCGGCCGCTCGGTTGATCCCGTGGGGCGCCCGGTCCGGGGGGGGGCGCGCGGCTGGGCCCCCGGGGCGGTGGTCGCTGCGTGGAGAGGCACCTGGGCCGGGGGGGGCCACAGGAGCGGCCCCCCCCTCGGAGTCTGGATTTGAGACGTGAATGGGCCGCCGTGCGGCTGCCTGGGGTGCGGGGAGGCCGCCCGGGGTGGGGGGTTGTTGGCAGGGGTGTGCTAATTACGCTGGGTGCGAGGGGGGACTGGGCGAGTGGTGGGGGCGTGTGGTGGGATCTACCCAGCTCGGGATGTGAGAGATAAGGGTTTGTGTGTGTTAAGTGATTCGCAGGGGCGAAACGGCGGGGGGGGGCGGGTGCTAATTAGGTTATGTTGTTAATAACAGGGCAACCCTCACTTGGGCTACCAGGGTTTGTATTTCTCTCATCTATTTGAGTCTCCCCAAGGCACTAAGTTGGACTTTACAGTCAACAGTGTGGTGTTGTGTTTTGGAAGTAGTACTGTATTAGTCAGCGGGAAACACATTGTAGGAATCGGGGAGGGGAGGAGGGAAAAAACATCTGTTATGTATGGTTTCCCAAGGGAATTTCACCGAGAATGCAAAGTAGATAGAATTTGAGTGTTTTGTTGAGAAAAAGATGAAAATTGAGTTCTGTGGGGTGAAAAAGAAAAATGCTGTTTTTTTTTTTTTTTTTTTCCAGGACTTCAAGCGAAACAAAATAAAATTTAGACCAACATTGTACAGATTTACCTAACATCACGTTTTTGGACTTATTTGTACACCCCACGCATAGTGGGCGAGTGGGATGCGGCCCCCGGGGGGGGGTGCCGCTGCCCCCGGGCGGGATGGCGAGGGGGTGTTTCCCTCCGGGGGCGGGGTCCCGATCGCCCCCTCGCCGTGGTCTCCATTCCCCTCCCCTCTGTTCCCCTCTGCTCCCGTTGTGCCTTTGGCGGGTGGGGATGGTTTGGGACTTTTCGCGGCGCTCTCTCTGGTTGTCGGGGTTTGATCCTGTGGGCGGGGGTGTTTCGGGATTATTGCTGTGTTAGGGGGGACTTCTTGGGTACTGGGTGGAGTGTTTGCGCGTGTTGTGTGTGGACTCGGTCTGTGCGGTTTGTGTGTTGTGTGTTTGTTTGTATGTGTGTGAAAGAGAGTCAGATGATTTATAGGTGTCTCCACAGTGCAGTTGCCAGCGGGCTGATTGCTGCTGCTGGTGAGGCCAGCCAGGTAGAGTATGGTTCTGCCATTTCGTTGTCATGTTCAAAGGGAGACACCAATGTCGAGGGGTTCGCTCTCCCTGCTTCTTCTCTCGTTTCCTACACAGTCAAATGTTTTAGAGGAGCCATGAAGGCTCACAGAAAGGCCCTGCAGCTTTCACCTGAAACCACTTATGTGGACAAAGCAACTGTTTCTAAGGGACAAGACATTACTCAGGAACTATGTCTTTCCTCGATTCTCCAATATATTCTCCCGTCTCGAGGTACTGATGGCGTAAGGGAGAGGAAGAGGCGGGAACGCAACGGTCGGGCCAACGAGAATGGCCTGCGCGCTGCGGCGGCGCCGCGCGGCTCGCGCCGCGCGCGCGCGAGCCGCGGGCCGCGCTGCGCGCGAGCGAGCGACGTGCGCGCGCGCCGGCACGGCCGTACGACGGGATCAGGGGCGCCCTACGCGACCGCGGGCCCGGCGCGCGCTCGCGCGCGAGCGCGCGCGCGCCCGCGAGCGCGCGCCCGCCGCGAGGCGATGCGCGCGGCGCGCGGCGCGCGGCGTCGCGCGCGCGGCGCGGGCGCTTGCGCGCGGGCGCGCGGCGCGGCCGAACGGGACTAGACCAGTGGAGGCGCGGAAAAAGCCAGCCGCAAAAGGAAAAAGGGGGGACAAAGGCGACAAGAGTAAGTCAGAAGGGAAGGCAAATACAAGGGCAATTTGTCTTGTGTATTCATGTCCACAAAAAAAGCCCAGCAAAACCACCACCCCCACATGGGAACCAAGGCCACACATCCCAAGTACATACATACATATACAACAACTCTCTACATACGAAAAGCACATACACACAAGGACAAGCACAACACAGAGTACCAATAAACCCCCGAGACCAAAACCATGTCAGGAAAATTTGATCAGTCTTCCGTT
>CAEFZP010002914.1:0-18185 GCA_903064625.1 Mallotus villosus
CATCTCAGTGGCCGGCACACCCTCGGAGGCAGACCGGCTGGTGGCATGCCGGCACGCTGAGCCCATGTTGGCGGAGACTGTAATGGATTCTCAAGCGATGAGGCTTATAGTGATGCATGACAGCGCCTGTTTCCCGCGAGAAGGGCCTATCCCCTCGCACGGGCGCTACTGGATATTAGAGAAGCAGCGTAAAGTAGCGTGGAAATGATATGACTGGAGCCGAGCCAGAGCACTGCTTGCCACAGACAACCCTGGAAGTGATTACTGCACATATGTTTCATGATTCTCTTCTCCTTATTTGTGTAACAAAAAATGATATAGGATTCTAGGATTCATACAATTACCTCGACTCGTTGTCCAGTCAGTCCACTATTTCATTTTGTCAGTGTTGGGTCTGCTGTGTGTTCCCATCTAAGCATCTCCATCCGCCTACTTTTCATTTTATGTGTAACATCTATCATTTAAAAGCGTGTCGGTTTAAGGTGTTTTAGCAAATGAGGCGCAAATAAAACCTGCAATTCAATCAACACAATGTTTCTTTTAATATAGATCACTAGACTCTGAAGGGCCGTCCTGTCTCCTGCCCAGCCTGGTGAACAGGGCGTGTGACGATGATTTATGTCCAAAACCTCACACCTCAGAACCATCGCACATTCACACCTCCCCACGCCCGCGACCTCACCGTGAATTACGGGACCACGTCGAAACTAATTCTTCTTCGTGGGCAGTAGCACATGCTGTGGCGACAAAGCGGCGCAAACACCGTTACAATCATGTGGGTTGGCGACAGAGCTCCTCGTGGCGCAGTACACCACGCGCCCGTATCGACTGCACGGGCCGCCTGTCTCTCTCAACGGCCACATTGCATCATCCTCCAGCGTTCCCTATTTCCAACTCTAATCAGAGAGAAGACACCCACGCATTGATCTGGTCGCGTGTAGCCGCAAACCTGAACCCAACACACGCACCCACGGACAAGCTCCGGGAAGGTGTTCTCACCCTGTGTCTTACTGTGTAACCCGACACCTTACGCACGCACACACGTACAGCTCCGTGGAAGGTGTTCGTCACACTGTGTCTTACTGTGTAACTGCACAACTACACAACTACACACTGATCATATATTTGGTTGGGCTTGAGTGTATCTAGTACCACACATGGTACCTGCGTACTACTATACTGGTGTCGGACCGCACTACTACCGGTGAAGTTAGAACTAGACTTTAATACCGAACAGGTTGTGTTCGCTAACAACCTGAGCTACTGCTCTCATTAACACTCTCCAAGCAGCTTTGCATAGACGAAGTTGTTGAATTGGCTTATGCGATTGCGGAAGTGAGGCATGCATAGTAGTGCGTTATCAGATTGAAGCAGTGGTATGTCAAGTATAGGTGGAAATGTCAGTTGGTCGTAAACTGTGCCAAGCATAACTATTGGCGTTTTCGGTCATGATGAATAAAGGCTAAATGTTACTGTAAAATGTGTAAGAATAATAATAATAATAATTAACACTGTTTATAATGAATATTTGTTGATATTTATTCATTTTTCATACTTTGAGTGTGTCATTGGTTTGTGGCGCCACCTTATTACCTATCTAGCGGACTAGTTAGTGGGCCAGGTTAGTTCACATAATCCACTCTCATCATGTTCGTTCCATCATATTTATCCTATGTATCTGATGGGTCTACCGCCAATATGTATTTCATGCTGTATATCGTAATATATACCTCTGCCATGCCTGCATCGGACTACTTTCGCTGTAACAGCTTTTATAACTAGTCAATGTCAAAACCACTGACTGCTTTTTGAAATGTCAGTGACGTATCCGCACTTCCTGTTACTGACGGTCAAACATGGCCGCTTCCAGAGGGGAGAACGAGTGGATCTCTTATCTGAGAGGTGGGAGTTGTTGCTGTGACCATGGCACATCGTCTCATCCAGCTCAGGAGTCAGGTAGATGTCAGTCGTGTTGATGCATAAGGTCGCTACTTGATTACGAAATAGTCCGCCCAGCTTTGAGCGCGCTGTGCATGCAGCGAGACTGTGAAGCGTGTCCTGAATAGGCTAGCTAGCACACTAGCAAGCTGTCAAACTCATCTCAGTAGCGAACTGTCATGATCTGTTTATTGTTTCACACGTGTGTGTGCCCTTCACGGCTCCTGCATACTGTAGTGTAAGATGTCTTGCTACCACGTTCGAGTTAGGAGCTAATAATGCTCGCATTGAAACATTGTAGTTGGTTGGGCTAGCGTCTGTCATCCTTTCTTTCTTGTGCAACTTGCATTAGAATGCATAAGCATGGACACAGCCGTCCTTTGAATGCTATACTTAAAACGAAGTAATCATATATATAATCGCACTGTACTGTCAGACACCGAGATATTCAAGTGAATGTGTTGTCTCCGCGCCAGGTGAAAGTGTTCAGTAGCTGTGAGCCTGAGCGCTGCGGTTCACCGTAAGAACCTGGCTTGCCGCGGGACCGGAGAAGTTCTCCGAGTAGTTCATAAGAAGCAGGTGGAGGATTTCACAACATCGGCAAGCGACACCGGTGGCTAACATGATGGAGAGGATGTAGAGAACTTCACCAGGAGACATTGATGTAAGATCATACGATGTATGATTATATTATTAAGAGACCTTGCTTTGTGTGCTAGCAGCCTCTGCGTGTCCTGTATAACTACTAGACCAACTGACTCACTCGTGAATGCAAGTGTTTGGCCAACAAGTCCAAATCTACGTATAGCCTCCCAATTATGCGATACATTTTAATTGGGAGTGTGTTGACCGTGAATGGAGAAGCTACAAATCATTTTTTCCTCCCCCATACTTGTGTCTCAAATGAAGATGCTAAATGCCACATGCAGTATTTATATAGTGAGTCGAGGTATGACGTGGCGTTTCCTCGTGTGCAGGGAGTAGCTCACTGCTGGCAGACAGCAGCTGTGGCTCCCAACACCACACACTCCCCTCCCAGCAGGGACAGCACTGTGTAATGCTGCTATTAGCAACGCTCTCAGCAACACCACACACATACATGCACCAGACGTGCATCACGCACACTAAGGAAGACACATCACTCATACAGACTCACGGAGACACACACACTGAACCTACATGTTTTTATATTCATTTCAGAAGGAGAAAGTGCAGTATCTCCGATTGTCACTCATTTAGTCTCATGTCCCATTCTGCTGCCGTGTGTTTGGTCCCCAAACTCCCTCTCTCCCATCCCACGTAATGAGAGAGATGTTAGTCCGCGTACTGTGTAAGTCAGAAGTGACGGCCACACCAGCGCCCACAGACAGAGAGACCAGCAGCTCTCACGATGGCGGAGAGACCAGCCTCTAAGCACTAGGAGGTGGAGAGACCGAGCCTCACTGAACTGTGGAGGGAGAGACCAGCCTCTAGACTATGGAGGGAGAGCCAGCCTCTAATTGGAGGGAGAGACCATCCTCTAACTATGGATTGAGAGAGACCAGCCCTCTAACTAACTAGGAGGGAGAGACCAGCCTCTAACTATGGAGGTGAGACCAGCCTCTAACTATGGAGGGAGAGTACTCATCCTCTCACTATGCGGGAGAGACCAGCCTCTAACTATGTGAGGGTTATACCAGTGAGTCTGGAGGAGGGAATGGAGGAGGGAGGGAGGGAGGGAGGTATTGAGGGATGGAGGGATGGAGGGTATGGGGGATGGTGATTGGAGGGTGCGGGTGATGGGTGGAGGGGGGCTTTGTTTCTCTTTCGGGCGGGTATGGTGTGTGGGTTGGTTGTGCATTACATCTCTCTCCCCCCCCCCACCGTCGTATCTTCCACTCTATCTCTTCCCTTCCCCCCCCCCCCCCCCTCCCTCCCTCCCTTCCCTCCCCCTCCCCCCTCCCCCTCCCCCTCCCCCTCCCCCTCCCCTCCCCTCCCTCCTTCCCCCCTCCCTCCCCTCCCTCCCTCCCCCTCCTCCCTCCCTCCCTCCCTCCCTCCCTGGTCTTCCTCCCTAGTTAGAGGCTGGTTCCTCTCCCTCCATAGTTAGAGGCTGGGTCTCTCCCTCCATAGTTAGAGGCTGGTCTCTCCCTCCATGTTTAGAGGCTAGTCGCTCCCTCCAGATTAGAGGCTAGTCTCTCTCCCTCCATAGTTTAGAGGCTGGTCCTCCCTCCACAGTTTAGAGGCTGGTCTCTCCCTCCATAGTTAGAGGCTGGTCTCTCCCTCCACAGTTAGAGGCTGGTCTCTTCCCTCCATAGTTAGAGGCTGGTCTCTCCTCCATAGTTAGAGGCTGGTCTCTCTGTCGTGGGCTGGTGGCCGTCACTTCTGCTTACCCAGTCTGGGACTAACATCTCTCTCTTCATTACGTGGGAGGGAGTTTGGGGACCAAACACGGCAGAATGGGACATGAGGACTAAATGAGGGTGACAATCGGAGATAATGCATTTCTCCTTCTGAAATGAATAAAACATGTAGGTTGTGTGTGTGTCTCCGTGAGTCTGTATGAGTGTGTGTCTCCTTAGTGTGAGTGTGCACGTCCTGGTGAGTGTGTGTGTGTGTTGCTGAGAGCGTTGCTAATAGCAGATTACACAGTGCTGTCCCCTGCTGGTAGGGGTGTGTGGGACCACAGCTGCTGTCTGCCAGCAGTGAGCTCTCCCTGCACAGAGAAACACACTTCATACCTCGACTACACTATAACTGCATGTGGCATTTTAGCATCTTCATTTGAGACACAATTATGGGGGAAAAAATGATTTGTAGCTTCTCCATTTACTGTCAACACACTCCCAATTAAAATGTATTCAGAATAATTGGGAGGCTAATATGTATATTTGGACTTGTTTGCAAACTTTGCATTCACGAGTGGTCAGTTTGTTCTGTAGTTTATACAGGACACCGGGCAGAGGCTGCCTAGCACACAAGCAAGGTCTCTTAATAATAATCATACATCGTATTATCTTACATCAATGTCTTCCTGGTTGAAGTTCTCTACATCCTCTCCCATCATGTTAGCCAGGTGTCGCTTGCCGATGTTGAAATCCTCCACCTGCTTCTTAATGAACTCCTCGGAGAACTTCTCCGGTCCCGCGGCAGCCAGGTTCTTCCTGTGAACCGCAGCGCTCAGGCTCACATGCCTACTGAACACTTTCACCTGGCGCGGACACAACACATTCAACTTTGAATATCTCTGGTGTCCTACAGTACATTGCTATATATATATGATTACTTCCTTTTTAAGTTATAGCATTTCAAAGACGGCTGTGTCCATGATTATCATTCTAATGAAAGGCTGAAGACGCTAGCACAAACACTACAATGTTTCACTGCTAGCATTATTTAGCTCCCTAACTCGACTGTGTGTTAGCAAGACATCTTACACTACCGTATGCAGGAGCCGTGAAATGGGCACACACAGTGTAAACAATAAACATATTCATACAGTTCTGCTTACTGAGATGAGTTTGACAGCTTGCTAGTGTGCTAGCTAGCCTTATTCAAGGACACGCTCTCACTGTCTCGCTGCAACAGCGCGCTCAAAGCTGGGCGGATATTTCCGTAAATCAATAGCGACCTTATGCATCAAACGACTGACATTACCTGACTACTGAAGCTGCATGAGACGATGTTGCCATTGTCACAGCAACTCCCACATCTCCAGATAAGAGATCCCACTGTTCTCCCCCTGGAAGCCGCCATGTTTGCCCGTAGTAACAGGAAGTGCGGATACGTCACTGACATTTCAAAAGCGTCAGTGGTTTTTGACATAGTTATAAAGCTGTTACAGCGAAGTAGTCCGATGCAGTAGGATATATATTACGATATACAGCATTAAATACATATTGGCGGTAGACCCATCCAGATACATAGGATAAATATGATGGAAAGAAAATGATTGAGAGTGGAATTATGTGAACTAACCTTGGCCCACTAGTCCGCTAGCTGGTTAATACAGGTGGGCCACAAACCAATGAAAACTCAAGTATGAAAAATGAATAAATACAAAAATATTCATATAAACAGTTGGTAAATTATTATTATTATTATTCTTACACATTTTTAAATTACATTTAGCCTTTAATTCATCATGACAGAAACGCCAATAGTTATGCTTGGCACGTTTACGAAAGATTTCCACCTTAACTTGAATACCACTGCTTCAATCTTAAATACCGGTACACTATGCATGCATCACTTCCGCATATCGCATAAGCCAATTCAACAACTTCCGAAAAGCTGCTTGGAGTGTTAAGAGAGCAGTAGATCAGGGTTAGCTAACACAACCTGTTCTGGTTATTAAAAGTCTAGTTTCTAACTTCACCGGTAGTTGTAGGTCCGACCACAGTAGTTACGCAGGTTACCATGTGTGTTACTAGATACACTCAAGCCCAACCAAATATATTGATCAGTGTTGTAGTTGTGTAGTTGTGCAGTTACACAGTAAGACACAGTGTGAGAACACCTTCCACGGAGCTGTCCGTGTGTGCGTGCGTTCAGGTGTGCGGTTACACAGTAGACACAGTGTGAGAACACCTTCCACGGAGCTGTCCGTGTGTGCGTGTGTTCAGGTGTGCGGCTACACGCGCTCACAGATCAATGCGGTGTCTTCTCTCTGATAGAGTTGGAATGGGAACGCTGGGAGATGAATCAATGTGGCGTTGAGGAGACAGGCGGCCCGTGCCAGTCGATACGGGCGCGTGGTTACTGCGCCCCGAGGAGCTCTGTCGCCAACCCACATGATTAACGGTGTTTGCGCCGCTTTTTAGCCACAAGCATGCTACTGCCCACGAAGAAGAATAGTTTCGACCCGTGGTCCCTAATTCACGGTGGGGGGGGAGGAGGTGTGAGGTTGAACATAATCATAGTTCACCACGCCCTGTTCACCCAGGCTGGGGCAGGAGACAGTACGGCCCTTCAGAGTCTAGTTGATCTATTATAAAAAACATTGTTTATTGAATTGCATTTTTATTTGAGCCTCATTTGCTAAAACCCTTAAACCGACACGCTTTTAATGATAAGAATGTTACAAATAAAATGAAATAGTAGGAGAATGGAGATGCTTTAGAGGGGAACACCACAACACTGACCAAATGGAATAGTGGACTGACTGACAACGAGGTAATTGTATGAATAATAGAAATCCTAATATCAATACAAATAATGGAGGGGGAATCATGAACATATGTGCCAGTAATCTCCCCCCATTTCCAGGGTTGTCGTGGCAGCAGTGCTCTGGCTCGGCTCCAGTCATCATTTCCACGCTACTTTACGCTGCTTCTCTAATATCCTTAGCGCCGTGCGCAGGGATAAGCCCTTCTCGCTGGAACATGGCTGTCATGCCTATAAGCCTCATCGCTTTAAGAATCCATTACAGTCTCCCCAAACATGGGCTCAGCGTGCCGGGCTGCACCAGCCTGTCTGCCTCCGAGGTGTGCCGGGCCACTGAGATGTATTATCTCACACAAACACCATCATGAAGCCCTGCTAAAGGAGGGGGAGCACATCACATGACCTGCTGAAGGAGGGGGAGCACATCACATGACCTGCTGAAGGAGGGGGAGCACATCACATGACCTGCTGAAGGAGGGGGAGCACATCACATGACCTGCTGGAGGAGGGGAGCACATCACATGACCTGCTGAAGGAGGGGGAGCACATCACATGACCCTGCTGAAGGAGGGGGAGCACATCACATGACCTGCTGAAGGAGGGGGAGCACATCACATGACCTGCTGAAGGAGGGGGAGCACATCACATGACCTGCTGAAGGAGGGGGAGCACATCACATGACCTGCTGAAGGAGGGGGAGCACATCACATGACCTGCTGAAGGAGGGGGAGCACATCACATGACCTGCTGAAGGAGGGGGAGCACATCACATGACCCTGCTGAAGGAGGGGGAGCACATCACATGACCTGCTGGAGGAGGGGGAGCACATCACATGACCTGCTGAAGGAGGGGGAGCACATCACATGACCTGCTGAAGGAGGGGGAGCACATCACATGACCTGCTGAAGGAGGGGGAGCACATCACATGACCTGCTGAAGGAGGTGGAGCACATCACATGACCTGCTGAAGGAGGGGGAGCATATCACATGACCTGCTGAAGGAGGTGGAGCACATCACATGACCTGCTGAAGGAGGGGGAGCATATCACATGACCTGCTGAAGGAGGGGGAGCATATCACATGACCTGCTGAAGGAGGGGGAGCATATCACATGACCTGCTGAAGGAGGGGGAGCACATCACATGACCTGCTGAAGGAGGGGGAGCACATCACATGACCTGCTAAAGGAGGGGGAGCACATCACATGACCCTGCTGAAGGAGGGGGAGCACATCACATGACCTGCTGGAGGAGGGGGAGCACATCACATGACCTGCTGAAGGAGGGGGAGCACATCACATGACCTGCTAAAGGAGGGGGAGCACATCACATGACCCTGCTGAAGGAGGGGGAGCACATCACATGACCTGCTGAAGGAGGGGGAGCACATCACATGACCTGCTGGAGGAGGGGGAGCACATCACATGACCTGCTGAAGGAGGGGGAGCACATCACATGACCTGCTGGAGGAGGGGGAGCACATCACATGACCTGCTGGAGGAGGGGGAGCACATCACATGACCTGCTGAAGGAGGGGGAGCACATCACATGACCTGCTGAAGGAGGGGGAGCACATCACATGACCTGCTGGAGGAGGGGGAGCACATCACATGACCTGCTGAAGGAGGGGGAGCACATCACATGACCTGCTGAAGGAGGGGGAGCACATCACATGACCTGCTGAAGGAGGGGGAGCACATCACATGACCTGCTGAAGGAGGGGGAGCACATCACATGACCTGCTGAAGGAGGGGGAGCACATCACATGACCCTGCTGAAGGAGGGGGAGCACATCACATGACCTGCTGAGGAGGGGGAGCACATCACATGACCTGCTGAGGAGGGGAGCACATCACATGACCTGCTGAAGGAGGGGGAGCACATCACATGACCTGCTGAAGGAGGGGGAGCACATCACATGACCTGCTGAAGGAGGGGGAGCACATCACATGACCCTGCTGAAGGAGGGGGAGCACATCACATGACCTGCTGGAGGAGGGGGAGCACATCACATGACCTGCTGAAGGAGGGGGAGCACATCACATGACCTGCTGAAGGAGGGGGAGCACATCACATGACCTGCTGAAGGAGGGGGAGCACATCACATGACCCTGCTGAAGGAGGGGGAGCACATCACATGACCTGCTGAAGGAGGGGGAGCACATCACATGACCTGCTGAAGGAGGGGGAGCACATCACATGACCTGCTGAAGGAGGGGGAGCACATCACATGACCTGCTGGAGGAGGGGGAGCATATCACATGACCTGCTGAAGGAGGGGGAGCACATCACATGACCCTGCTGAAGGAGGGGGAGCACATCACATGACCTGCTGAAGGAGGGGGAGCACATCACATGACCCTGCTGAAGGAGGGGGAGCACATCACATGACCTGCTGAAGGAGGGGGAGCACATCACATGACCTGCTGAAGGAGGGGGAGCACATCACATGACCCTGCTGAAGGAGGGGGAGCACATCACATGACCTGCTGAAGGAGGGGGAGCACATCACATGACCTGCTGAAGGAGGGGGAGCACATCACATGACCTGCTGAAGGAGGGGGAGCACATCACATGACCCTGCTGAAGGAGGGGGGAGCACATCACATGACCTGCTGGAGGAGGGGGAGCATATCACATGACCTGCTAAAGGAGGGGGAGCACATCACATGACCTGCTGGAGGAGGGGGAGCACATCACATGACCTGCTGAAGGAGGGGGAGCACATCACATGACCTGCTGAAGGAGGGGGAGCACATCACATGACCCTGCTGAAGGAGGGGGGGAGCACATCACATGACCTGCTGGAGGAGGGGGAGCACATCACATGACCTGCTGGAGGAGGGGGAGCACATCACATGACCTGCTGGAGGAGGGGGAGCACATCACATGACCTGCTGGAGGAGGGGGAGCACATCACATGACCTGCTGGAGGAGGGGGAGCACATCACATGACCTGCTGGAGGAGGGGGAGCACATCACATGACCTGCTGAAGGAGGGGGAGCACATCACATGACCTGCTGAAGGAGGGGGAGCACATCACATGACCTGCTGAAGGAGGGGGAGCACATCACATGACCTGCTGGAGGAGGGGGGAGCACATCACATGACCTGCTGAAGGAGGGGGAGCACATCACATGACCTGCTGAAGGAGGGGGAGCACATCACATGACCTGCTGAAGAGGGGGAGCACATCACATGACCTGCTGAAGGAGGGGGAGCACATCACATGACCTGCTGAAGGAGGGGGAGCACATCACATGACCCTGCTGAAGGAGGGGGAGCACATCACATGACCTGCTAAAGGAGGGGGAGCACATCACATGACCTGCTGAAGGAGGGGGAGCACATCACATGACCTGCTGAAGGAGGGGGAGCACATCACATGACCTGCTGAAGGAGGGGGAGCACATCACATGACCTGCTGAAGGAGGGGGAGCACATCACATGACCTGCTGAAGGAGGGGGAGCACATCACATGACCTGCTGAAGGAGGGGGAGCACATCACATGACCTGCTGAAGGAGGGGGAGCACATCACATGACCTGCTGAAGGAGGGGGAGCACATCACATGACCTGCTGAAGGAGGGGCAGCACATGACCCTGCTCTGTGAACTACAGCATCTTAGGTCTTCCTGTGGTCGAAGGATTCATTCAGGATCATCAAAAACGTCATTATGGAAGTATGGCTGTAGATTGTGACGCCCAACGTGAATGTGACTAGTCACTTACCCTAACCCTTCATTTCCAAACCTTAGATAAACATTGAACGACAGCAAGATAAGAATCAGTACTGTAGAAGTGGATCAGCCCTCTTGCTCCTCTTCTCTGATAGGCTGACAGCCATGCTCTCTGTATCACTCTAAACCAATCACTGTAGAGTAAAACGTCTATCAGGATCTCTGTCCATGTGCTCCCATGGTCCTGCATTTATCCAACACGTTTGTTAGATTTTGACTTTCTACACAGTTTGTATCCAAACCGTCTAATTGTTTTAGGTTCATTTGTGATGTTACTGAGTATAGCTTACATTTAGCTTTAATATGACAAGTTATATTCTAATAATCAACTCGTCCCTACATAGTGTGTAGATAGTAAAACCACAACTAACCAGAATTTCAGTATATTTTGTTCACAATATATTTACATTTGGTCTCTGCATCACTTCTCTTGATGAGTATGGGCCTTGTGCTTCTGTCAAGAGTGCTAGCACCATGCATATCTACCCTCAGGCCTTCACACACACACACACACACACACACACACACACACACACACACACACACACCTCCTTACACACACACACCACACCTCCTTACACACACACACACACACACACTCCGACTCTTTCATTCGGGGACTAGCTTGTGTACCCGGGCCAGCCTGATTGCCTTCTTATCAGTGGGCCTGGCGCAGGCCGTGATTGGAAAGGTAGCCTGGGGCTGGAGTGGTGTCCCCACCCCCAGCAGGGAGCAGGGAGCAGGGGGCAGGGAGCAGGGGGAGGAGGCAGGGAGCAGGGGGCAGGGAGCAGGGGGAGGAGGCCCAGGGCACCAGACACACCCAGAGGAACTGGCTTCTGCTAAACAAACACACACACATGCACAGGGGGAGGGACAGGAGGGAGGAGGAGGGAGGAGGATGGGAGGAGGAGGGGACAGAGGAAGGAGAGGAGGAGTAGGAAGGACACGAGGGAGGATGAGAGAGGAGGAGGAGTGAAGAGGAGGAAGAGGAGAAGGCTAAATGAGGGTTGACCTAGTGTGTAGATCATGAGGGGATTTCTGTCATCAGCGTCCACAAGGTGTCATACTGAGCCTGAGTTCAGCACTCGACTGGTTTAACCTACTAAGATTGATCTTATCTTGATCTAGTGCCAGATACATGTAACTTAATGCATCTCTTCAAAGGTTGTTCTCAAAATGAACTTACCTGAAGTTCAGAAGCACACTACCTTTCTATCATGTTAAATTCCTGCAACACTCACACACACACACTTATACACAAAGACACACACACACAGAGAGAGACAGACAATCACTTACAACCCAAGACATGTTTCCCTGCTGGACAGAAAGTATACCTTACCTCACCTTTGTGTGTGTGTCTCTGTGTGAGGGTGTGTGTGTGTGAGTGTGTTTGTGTGTCTCTGTGTGAGGGTATGTGTGTGTGTGTGTGTGTGTGTGTGTGTGTGTGTGTGTTGTGTGAGTGTGTGTGTGTGTGTGTGTGTGTGTGTGTGTGTGTGTGTGTGTGAGTGTGTGTGTGTGAGGACCAGGCCAGTCTCACCAGCCTCACCAGGCACCATGAAGACAGCTTAGCTAGCGATGCTCTCTGTGATGGCACCAACATCTCTCCTCACAGATTGTTATCAAAAAGCACGAGCATGAAGTGAAACATTGATTTATCCTCGCCCATCACTCCCCCCCTTTAACAGAAAACAGAAAACCCCAGTAATGAATAGAGACATTCTGCTGAGATGCAGAGAGAAACTGAACTGCCAGCCATTACCTGCTGGAATCAGGATTCATCAATATCAGGCTAATTACACAGCAGCCCTCCAGATGGAGGAGCATCGACCGTCACAGCACCCCGGGACACTGCTGCACCCTGGGACACGTCAGCTGCTGCACCCTGGGACACTGATGCAGCCCGGGACACTGCTGCATCCTGGACACGTCAGCTGCTGCACCCTGGGACACTGCTGCACCCTGGGACACTGCTGCACCCTGGGACACTGCTGCACCCTGGGACACTGCTGCACCCTGGGACACTGCTGCATCCTGGGACACTGCTGCACCCTGGGACACTGCTGCACCCTGGGACACTGCTGCACCCTGGGACACTGCTGCATCCTGGGGACACTGCTGCACCCTGGGACACTGCTGCATCCTGGGACACTGCTGCATCCTGGGACACGTCAGCTGCTGCACCCTGGGACACTGCTGCATCCTGGGACACTGCTGCACCCTGGGACACTGCTGCAGCCTGGGACACTGCTGCATCCTGGGACACTGCTGCATCCTGGGACACTGCTGCACCCTGGGACACTGCTGCATCCTGGGACACTGCTGCATCCTGGGACACTGCTGCACCCTGGGACACTGCTGCAGCCTGGGACACTGCTGCATCCTGGGACACTGCTGCATCCTGGGACACTGCTGCACCCTGGGACACTGCTGCATCCTGGGACACTGCTGCATCCTGGACACTGCTGCACCCTGGGACACTGCTGCACACTGGGACACTGCTGCACCCTGGGACACTGCTGCATCCTGTGGACACTGCTGCACCCTGGGACACTGCTGCATCCTGGGACACTGCTGCATCCTGGGACACGTCAGCTGCTGCACCCTGGGACACTGCTGCATCCTGGGACACTGCTGCACCCTGGGACACTGCTGCAGCCTGGGACACTGCTGCAGCCTGGGACACTGCTGCATCCTGGGACACTGCTGCACCCTGGGACAACTGCTGCATCCTGGGACACTGCTGCATCCTGGGACACTGCTTGCACCCTGGGACACTGCTGCACCCTGGGACACTGCTGCACCCTGGGACACTGCTGCACCCTGGGACACTGCTGCACCCTGGGACACTGCTGCATCCTGGGACACTGCTGCATCCTGGGACACGTCAGCTGCTGCACCCTGGGACACTGCTGCATCCTGGGACACTGCTGCACCCTGGGACACTGCTGCACCCTGGGACACTGCTGCACCCTGGGACACTGATGCATCCTGGGACACTGCTGCAGCCTGGGACACTGCTGCATCCTGGGACACTGCTGCACCCTGGGACACTGCTGCATCCTGGGACACTGCTGCATCCTGGGACACTGCTGCATCCTGGGACACTGCTGCATCCTGGGACACTGCTGCACCCTGGGACAACTGCTGCATCCTGGGACACTGCTGCATCCTGGACACACGCCTGCACCCTGGGACACTGCTGCACCCTGGGACAAACTGCTGCATCCTGGGACACTGCTGCACCCTGGGACAACTGCTGCATCTGGGACACTGCTGCACCCTGGGACACTGCTGCACTCTGGGACACTGCTGCATCCTGGGACACGTCAGCTGCTGCATCTGGGACACTGCTGACACACCCTGGACACTGCTGCACCCCTGACACGTGCTGACATCCTGGAGACAACCTCTGCATGAATCCTGTGTGACACGTGCACCGGTCTGCTGAACTCATGTCGGGACACTTGCTGCACCTGGGTAGCACTGCTGCAACCTGGGCACACGCCGTGCATCCTGGGACACTGCTGCATCATGTGCGTCGGGGACTATGCTGCATCTGGGACACGTCGTCAGATGCTGCGGAATAGCTGACAAGGGTCTGGCATCCCATACTTTCTTCTTCTTCTGCACTCTTATCTACTTCGCTCCTTGATCGCTTCTTGCGGTGTCCGTTCCAGCCATTATGGTGCAACGAACCAGCCTGTCGGCACTTGGTGGTTATCCTAAGTTCAATACTAAAAACTACCGTATAACATTTACCTACAACTTAAGACACATCACAACTAATACATCAATAAGTCTCGCGCTGTGGATAGGAGGTGGGAGGTGAGAGTTGTGTAGTCGGTACGGGAGAGGGGTGATGAGCGACTCGGGAGGAGGGGGGGAGGAGGGTGTGGGGAGCGAGGACGTGGAGTAGTCCTCTGGGTTATCCAGAGCATAGAAGGAGTCTGTACGTCGTGGAACGCACAGGGAACACACTGGAGAGCTAGAGCTGAGCGCAGCGCGAGGGAGCGCAGCGCGAGTGATGCGCGGCGTGCTCGTCGCTAGCGATCGAGAGAGAGAGTTGAGAGAGTAGAGCATGAGAGGAGAGAGAGCAGAGAGAGAGAGAGAGAGAGCGAGAGATCACGCGCGAGAGCAGCAGAGAGAAGGCGAGCGGAGAGAAGCGAGTAGAGAGAGAAAGAGAGAGAGGAGAGAGGAGTAGAGAGTAGCAGAACGAGAGATAGCGAGCAGAGTGAGGAACGAAAGAGCGAGCGAGCACAGAGAGAGCAGATGAGAGTAGAGAGAGAGAGAGCAGAGAGAGAGAAGCAGAGAGAGAGCGATGACGAGAGAGAATTGCCGTTAAAAAGAGTAAGAGTAGATGAGAGCAGAGCAGAGAGTCGGATAGCGGAAGAGAGAGAGCGAGCAGAGAGAGTATAGAGAAGAGACAGTAGAGACGGCGCGCCGAGGAAAGAGAGAGAGAGGCGCGAGAGAGCCAATATGATGAAGACGAGAGAGAGGAGAGAGGGACAAGAGAGAGAGATGCAAGAACAAGAGGCGAGAGGCAGGTAGAGAGAGAGAGAGAGAGAGACAGAGAGCGAGAGGATAGACGAGCAAAAGTGTAGAGATCGAATGAGAGCGAGAGAGAGAGAGAGAGAGACGCGAGAGGACGTAGAGAGAGAGAGAAGCGAGAGAGTCGAGCGAGAGAGAGCAGAGAGAGAGAGAAGAGCGATGAGCTGAGAGAGAGAGACGAGACGAGAGAGTAGTGTGCGCGCAATAAGAGAGAGAGCGCGCGCGACAGAGAGAGAGAGTGATCTAGGCTATCGCTCGGCGAGAGACAAGCGTCGAGCGAGAGAAACAGCTCGCCCGCATACAGCTGAGCGATCGACTCCATCTCCCTCTCTCCTGACCAGCCCTCGCACGCTCTCATCTCTACCTCCATCTCCTCTCTCCCTCATCTCTCGACCTCCTTCTGCTCTCGCATCCGTCTCTCTCACGCTCTCTATCTCTCTCAGGGAAGTACCCAGCAGGATTGGTGCCCTTCTCCTGGCCTCTAACAGCGGAGGGCTCACTTCAGTCCGTCCAGGGATGAAAGAAAACGGCTCTCTTTCCTCTGTCATCTGAATCACTTCTCCGTTCAGGTGAGGAAATTTGGGTGGTAGTGTGTGTGCGTGTGTGTCCCTGATGGTAGGAGGAGGAGAGGAGGAAGACGAGGAGCGGAGGAGGCGATTCAGACTCACATACAACATCAACAGGTGAACGAGCAGTCAAGGAACTCCAGCCAGCTTTCTCCATGCCGGGGTTGGTTCGTACTTCAGCTGTACGTCTGGAGTCTCATGCAGTCGTATAGATCATGCTCATAACAGGCAGGATTGTCGGACACGACACCCTTTCACCAGGAAGTCCACAGACCTGCAGCACTGACCTCACATCCTCTGGTGACTCACATCCTCTTGTGAATGACAAGGACTCTGGGTCCATTCTCGGCTTACCGGTCCACACGCACACCATGACTACAGGTGACTTTTATATCGAGGGCTCGATTAAAGGAGGGTGAGATGATGCCCCAGATGGATGTTGATGTTGGTTGGAGGTATAACCACGAGCGATGTAAATGACAGCCACGCTTGGGCGCCTCGCTCACGGACAGCGATAGTATCGCAGCCAAAGCTCCTTTCTGCTTTTCTTATTAGGAAATGCCCGTAAGTAAAAATCAGTCTGAAAGGTCAGACAAATTGAGCAATAATATACAGAGCTTCAATCTGGAGCTGGTTTCTCTGCTGTGATCAGAAGAGAGCCTGAGAACCAGCTCATGTCCCTCACACACACACACTACACACCACACACACACACACCAGCTCAGAGTCCTCACATCTGCTAAGGCAGTTGAGCTGACACTGTAGACTGCAAAGGTAAACCACTAACATCTAGAGATTTGCTAGAGGGTGGTCAAGGACACGCAATTACAATGGTCATCGATCGTCAGGGCTAATCAGCCAGGCCTACCATCTGGTCTGCTGCAAGAGCAAGGCGAGAGCCATGTTTCTGCCTGACGCGTCTGATGCGGCCTCCTGCCCTCCTGTCTCCTCTGCCACTCCTTGCACTACGCATGCACCACTCCATGCTCCTCCTGCACTCTGACCTCCTGCTCTCCTGCTCTCCTGCCCTCCTGCTCCCCTCTGATCCTCTGCCCTCCTGATGTCATCTGCCTCGATGCTCATACCTCGCCCCTCACTGTCGCTGTCCTCCTGCCCCTCCTGCTCTCCTGCTCATACTGTCACTCATGCACCTCTGGGGCTCTCCTGACATCTGCTCCTGCTCCTGCTCCTGCATCTCCTGACACTCATCTGCCACTCCTGCTCTCCTGACCTCCTAAATAATGTAAACTACTGCAAATACATACTCATGCTAATTGAATCCTGCGTCTTGCTCCTACGCCCCTCCTGACCCCTCCATAGCCACTCTGCCCCATCCTGCTCATCATGCTCCTCCTGCACACTTCCCTCGCCCACCTCACTGCTCCTCCTCGCCATCTGCCTCCTGCTCCTCCTGCTCTCCTGCCCTCTGCCCCTCATGCGCTGCTGCCCTTCCTGCCACTCCGGCTCCTCGGCTGCCTAACTGCTCCTCTCTGCCCTCCTGCTCCTCTCGCCCTCCATGCTCCTCCTGCTCCTCATGTCATCCTCCTGCTCCTCTAGCCCTCCTGCTCCTCTGCTCTCCGCTCTTCCGGCCCTCCTGCTCCTCCTGCTCCTCACTGCACCATTCTGCCCTCCTGCTCATCCTGCTCCTCCTGCGAATCTGTGTGTTGTATCGTGGTATGTGTGTGCTTTGTGTGTGTGATCTGTGTGGATGTAGGATGTAGTAGGCTCAAGTAGGCTCACAGACACACTTGTCCGGGATACAACGGCGTACCTAGAAAGATCTGCTGGACACTGATGTTAGTTTTTTGTTAGTATTTCTTCCAGGATCACAAGGACTCTGACTAGAGAGCTGCTGCTGGCTCTTGTCGGTTTTGTAGCTGTTGTAACTGATTTTGTAAAATGAATCGGTACCGCGCTGTGTGAGGTTAGTTACTGTTGTTTGCATCGTCCACAGGTGCACTCTTTTAGTTATTCATGTTGTCCAATTGTTGAACTGTGTTTTGACTTCATTGCTCTTATGATTTTCCCTTTGCACTTATTTTGTGTTTTTTCACAATGTATGATTCCTGTTGACTACTTGCAATGTGTGGGGGAGATCTCGTTGTTATGATCAGTGACCTATTGCACTTTGTATAAGCTCTCTCTTGGACGCGCTGGATATTAAAAGCGTCTGCTAAATGATGAGGTAATGTAAAGGTAGTGTGTGTGTTTGTGTGGGGCTGGCTTGTGTGAATCTGTGTGTATGTA
>CAEFZP010002915.1:0-35456 GCA_903064625.1 Mallotus villosus
TGTGTAGTGTGTGTGTGAATCTGTGTGGATGTTGTA
Source organism: Mallotus villosus (assembly GCA_903064625.1). Lineage (NCBI taxonomy): Eukaryota > Metazoa > Chordata > Actinopteri > Osmeriformes > Salangidae > Mallotus > Mallotus villosus. The sequence goes on from CAEFZP010002915.1 coordinate 37, forward strand.
AGTATGTATGTAGGCTCAAGTAGCTCAAGACACACTTGTTCCGGGAATACAACGGTACCTAGGAAAGATCTGCTGGACATGAGTTAGTTTCTTCCAGGATCACAAGGACTCTGACTTAGAGAGCTGCTGCCTCTTGTCGGTTAGCTGTAACTGATTAAAATTATTGTACTCGCTGTGAGGTAGTGTTACTGTTGTTTGCTCGTCCACAGGTGCACTTTTAGATTCATGTTGTCCAATTGTAACTTGTTTAACTTCATGCTCTTATGATTTTTCCCTTTGGCACTTATTTTTGTTTTTTTCACAATGTATGATTCATGTTTGACTACTTGCAATGTTGGGGATATCTCGTTGTTATGATCAGTGACCTATGCACTTTTGTAAAGCTCTCTCTTGGAAGTCGCTTTGGATAAAAGCGTCTGCTAAATGAATAAATGTAAATGTAAATGTATGTGTGTGTGTTTGTGTGTGGCTGTGGTGTGAATCTGTGTGTATGTATGTGTGTGTGTTTGTGTGTGTGTGTGTGTGTGTGTGTGTGAATCTGTGTGTCTGAGTATGTGTGACTGTGTGTGGATGTATGTATGTGTGTGTGTTTGTGTGCTTGTGTGTGTGTGTGTGTGTTTGTGTATGTATGTGTGTGTGTGTTTGTGTGAGCCCAGACTTCCTGGTGGGTGGGGTAGTCTCTCTCTAGTCTCTCTCTAGTGTGTACATGACTACATGACTACATGACTGCTTTGACTCACATCTTATGACTGAGTATCCGCTGCAGGATTAGTGGATAAGACATTAGAACTGGTGTGCAACACTTTCGAACAAGGCCCACGAACAATTACTGGTAATTAAATATGTGCCAGTTACTGGAAAAGATAATTATGTCCTTGGTGTATAACACCAATTAATTACTTTTATTTCAGTAAGCCGGGCTCTGAAAGACAGCAGAATCCTACGCTGCTCTTCTGTGTGCGAGAGCAACTTGTGTTTGTGTGCGTGTTTGTGTGTGTGTGTGTGTGTGTGTGTTTGTGTGTGTGTGTTTGGTTTGTGTGTGTGTGTTTGTGTGTGTGTGTTTGCATCGGGACGCTGCAACACAGATAACAGCAGATCTCTGCAGCTTCAGAATGTCTCAATTACTCAAACCAGCTCAGAAGGATCAGTGTTGCTGTCTGGGGCTGCGGGAGGGTCTGGGGGAGGGTCTGGGGCCCGTAGCTCCGCCTCCCCAGGCTCCTGGGCCCGTTAGCTCCTCCTCCCCAGGCTCCTGGGCCCGTAGCTCCTCCTCCCCAGGCTCCTGGGGCCCGTAGCTACTCCTCCCCAGGCTCCTGGGGCCTTTAGCTCCTCCTCCCCAGGCTCCTGGGCCTGTGAGCTCCTCATCCCCAGGCTCCTGGGGCCTGTAGCTAGCTCCGCCTCCCCAGGCTCCTGGGCCCGTAGCTGCTCCGCACTCCCCAGTGACTCATATTCATATTCAGAAGCCTTGCACGTTGGAGCCACAGAAGCACACATGTGAGACTGTAAGTATTAACAATAATCTATCGCAGGTCCTAATACCTAACTTGAAAATACCTCTGTCCAATCATTAGTAATCTATTAAATCCTCAGCCTATGAATGGTTACACTGCCAGCCCTCTGAGCTGAACGCCTGAGATCGCTCCGTTCTCAATCCCTCACTGGTTAATGAGATACAGAGCCCTCTAACCGAGCTCTCGCTCTCTCTCTCCTCGGCTCTCTCATATGCTCTTCTCACCTGATCCCTCTGACTCGTACCCCTCCCTCTCTCTTTCTAACTCCTATTCACATTCTCTCCTTTCTTTATCCCTCTCTTTCCTCATCCTCTCTTTCTGTGTCTGGCTGCATCTACGTTTCACTCTTGTCTCTGCTCTTTCTCGCTATCTGCTCAGCCTCGCGATCCCTCACAGCCGAAAAAGCACTATAGCGATAACACCCCAAGAAGGGAAATAGAGAAGCTGAGATGATGACTACAAGACAGAGAGATATCACACTCAGACGCATACTAAAGCGCCACGCTGACTCCTCCTCGCCCTCCTCGTCGCACTCTCCTCCTCCTCTCCCTCCCCTCCTCCTCTCCTCCTCCTCTCCCTCTCTCCTCCTCCTCCGGGCCCTGGTTGTATACAGTAATACTATCTGCCAGCTTGGCCCAGCCTCATGCACTCCGGGTTTAATCCATGCATGTATGCAAACGCACACGTCTCCTCCAACAATCAGCCTGTCATGCAGCCTATGAGGCTGAGAGATTTACTGTATGTGTGCGAGTAGGGCTGTAGTATGTGTTAGTGAGAGTATCGTGTGTGTGTGTGTGTGTGTGGTGCAGGACCCTGCTCCCCGTGCTCTAAGCGTTATTGACGTCCCCATCAGAGGTGGTGATGCATCAGGCACCCCAGGGCCGTGCTGACATGCTGTCACCTTGGTAACTGCTGTTGGAGTGAACAGCCTGCTGGGATAGCTGACCTCCGCTGGCGGGCGTCCGAGGAGATGCCTGAAGACCGGACCCCCCCTCACCCTCCACCTGTCTCACCCCTCACCCTCCACCTGTCTCACTCCTCACCCTCCACCTGTCTCACCCCTCACCCTCCACCTGTCTCACTCCTCACCCTCCACCTGTCTCACCCCTCACCCTCCACCTGTCTCACTCCTCACCCTCCACCTGTCTCACCCCTCACCCTCCACCTGTCTCACCCCTCACCCTCCACCTGTCTCACTCCTCACCCTCCACCTGTCTCACTCCTCACCCTCCACCTGTCTCACTCCCTCACCCTCCACCTGTCTCACCCCTCACCCTCCACCTGTCTCACCCCTCACCCTCCACCTGTCTCACTCCTCACCCTCCACCTGTCTCACCCTCCACCTGTCTCACCCCTCACCCCCCACCTGTCTCACTGCTCACCCTTCAGGCCAGACTAGACCAGACCTGTCTCACACCTCCTTCCTGACAGCAGGAGGATCAACACAGTCATCAGTAGCCAACGCAGATATTAAACAGCAATGATGCATGATGTTATCTACCATATTATCACTGTGTTTAATTGTAGATTAGAGACAGAGAGACAGAGGGAGCATGTCATAGAAAACTTGTTGACAGACACTAACCTACTTATATGTTCTTGACTAGCCGCTCTGTAACTTGGTTTTAAGTGAAATGGCCAAACTGTCGGTAACACAGCGACGCCAGAAGCACGACAGTGACGAGGGGAAGTAGCCAGTATACTTCTATGCTGCAGGCATATTTTATAGTGTGCTTAACGTAAACAAGCACATTTCAGACCGAATTACATTTATCTAGAATAGCATAATGATCTGAAAAGATACGATAGATCCGTTTTGTATTATGTAACCACCAAGAAAGAGTTGAAAGTTAGGTTTGTGGTTAGGCTACATGAAAGGTAGGCTATGTATCACATTCAGACAAATATACTAAAACTGAATATAACTACATGCTTGTCATACATTTATAAGATGACCTTTTAATTTGCCTAATGTTATAACTTGTGACGAAAATGTATTTGGGGTTTCCGTTCGAAAGTAGCTATAGCTAAACGTACCAACTTTAGTCCGACTGAACAATATAGCCTATAACATAAGCGTAGCCTATACACTTTAACGCTAAATGAAATCGGGATAAATATTGGAAATACATTTATCAAATTTGAAGAATACTAATAACGATAAATCCCCAGTTATTTGTGACCAGTTAATGTAATCCGTCAACTGATTGAAGAAACAGCTTCTGAAATTCATCCGGAACGTCGGTTGGTCCGAGAGCCGTCAGATGGCGCTATGGTTTCATGTGAGGAAGAGTCGCTGACCGTCAGATCAACAGATAGACCTCGGTGAAAACACGCAGCACTCCGTTTCAACAACTCTTAATTCATTTTATCTAAAAAATAAGTCTGAAAAATATTACAAAACTGACTCAAATTAAGCCTAAAAAATACACCAACCAATCCATGTCACGAGAAATAAAAAATAAAATAAAACAGTTAAAAAACAAATGACGGAAGAATTTATACAATTTGATTTCATATCAAATCTGTTAAAAAACTAAGATCTCAATATCTGAAGTGCGTTGCTTCGGAAAACCTCTTAAATGTCTTGACTTGAACGGTGTGCCAAAGTAAAAAGGCATAATAATAATGCTAACAATCATATTAATTATGAATTTGAGAATAATGTTATTATTTTAATTGCAGGCCCAATATTCCTACATTTTTATTTGACATAAAATGAAGAATGACATACTGTCTGATACTTAAACCAGTTGCCTAAACTGTATAAATACCACCGTCACATTTATATAGAACAAAGAGTGCTTCGGGTTAGCATTTACTTTCATTTGTAATAACATTAGCCTGCAGAAAAGTGATTATCGGTCACAACCAGACCAGGCATCCCAGTTCTGACCAGACATCCGCGACAGACATTGGAATCTTCGAGAAATTTGTGGACAAAATAATTTTTTACATTTAAATTTTCCCCCACATTAAATCTGTTCTGATATCGAAGCAGAGGCGGGCGACGGAGACCCACACCCCGAGCAGAGCAGAGGCCATCGCGGTTCAACTTGGGTGAAGCCACGCAGGAGTCCAACCGTCTCTGAATACTTGATCACAGTTACCACAAGTTGCTTTGTAAGTGTTGGTGCATGGGGTGTGAAGAAAGCTCGTTCTTATTCTAGAAAGATAACACTTTCTCTCTCATTAAATTATTTAGGGTAGGCTAATCATTTTAAGTTTGAAACGGAATCACATAGAATATCATACCTTGTATTATCCTACTTTATATAAACTGAGGTGGACTAAATAGCAGCCTAATATCCAGATGTCTTGATCCTGACTCTTCATTACATGTGGGGATCAATCAACGCATGCGTGACCTGACGGACCTGCATGTAGGCCACTCCGTGTTGAGTTTCTTTGTTGTATTTATTTCAGCGACATTTCGAGGAAAAATACATATTAAAGTTTAAGATGCAGGTCAGCCCTTCGGGTTGTTGACAGGCACAGGACTTGGTGAACCACATTACCTCAAAACCCTTAGCCGAGTTAAACTCCGTTCGCCCGTCTACCTATCCATCTACGGTGATCACGAGACCATGACCTTCACAATTTATAGAAAGGAAACCCCGAGAGTCACGTCACCGCCATACATATTTTAAAACGTGCTCTTCCATCCTTGCGCGTGAAAGAACGTCGATCTGGGGAAGGCACGAGGCAGACAGGATCGGGAATAGGAACCCCGCGTGCTGCACACACGATGCTAACCGTGGAATCCAATCTTTGCTTTGTACGGTCCAATCTCTGAGGCGCTCGCCGCCAGAACGGAGGGTGATAAATGAAACGGGGATATTCACCGGTTATTACCATGGTAGCCTACTACCTGTCCTCGTTTTACATGTCAACTGGGGATAGGCCCACTAGAAAACTCTTAAAACTTGTTTGAAGCGTAGAAGTAGGCTATAGGTCTAGACTGCAAGAACTGAACTCCATAAAGGTGTTTGTATTGACTTGAGCGCTGAGGCAGACTAGAAAAATGATGACAATAGCCTACTGCACTTAACAACACCACCTTAAAATCTTATTAAAATAGTAACAATATACCACGAGAGTACAACTAATAATAATACTAGTCTGATAATAATAACAATATTTAGTAAATATGATCCTGTAGGCTATCACCGGAATGTTCATCAGTTTTACAGCGCCTTATACATTAGGCCTAATTCTTTGATTTTTTATCCCAAAAAGTAAAATATAAACATATAAATGCAACTCATACCCACATAATGTCTAGCAGTTCTTTTTGCTGCATATTTATAAACGTGGACGGTTATATTCCCACCTCCAGCTATGAAGTAGGCTACACACACGAATACCAAACCGTTTTAATAGAGGAAGACCTCGGTGTTTATCGCCCAGAGAAAGCGATCGAGGAAGTTCCCAACATCACGCGGTAACAGAACTAGGAGAGTATTGACTTAATATAATCTGTCCACGAGACGTTGACCCCTTGGTGCACTAAGTACCTTCCGCCGCGTGAAGAGCTGCGCGGGAAAGTTAATACCATAATAACACCGCAAAAGAGTTGTTCTGTCAATCCTAACACCACGCAAGAAAATAAATATAAATGTTTAAGCTTGAGTAACGGGTAAACTCACAGACAAGAAGACCTATATCGGCTATGAGAACTAGGCTAAATATCAAGTTATTAAAATGTATTTGATTTGTATCACTAAAGCCGAAGCACGAGGGGGGATAGGTAGCCTATTCCGAAAGCCATATCGTAGATAGAATGGTTACATTTTCGCAACAGGATGTGAACTACAATAGGAGCTCGAGGAAGCCTCCCCACGGAGAGACGCGCCACGGTGATACATATTCATGTGGCCGGCACGTGGGATAAATAGAATATAAGCAAACCATTCCAAGCATGGGTTGTGATATTTAGGCTAACGTAAATACATAGCTGAGTGAAATGTAAAAGGTTGTACATTATGATGTGAACTTTATAAGAACACAATCACATATAACATGAAGCCTATATTGCTGATCAAATTTGATGACCCGAGAAAACCAAACTTAAATGCACGCCATGGTGTGCTGTGTGGAATCAACCAGAACGATTTGATTTTGTAACTTTATGTTGTTCTGTTACTAATGTAGTTATAGGAAAAGCATATCTCGGTGTCATTCAGATGGATGTAAAGCCAAGTGAGTCCATCCATTATAATAATGCCTAATTAGTCTATATGTGGCCTCTACGCTGCGCGCATAAAGGCCTGGATGAGATAAGATGCTCAGTGTTTGAGTAGCGCTTAGTGTATTACAGATAAGACTGATGTCTGTAAGCATGTAGACCTCGCCAACCTCCTCGCGCATGGCAGTCTGAAAGCTACTATGAAAAATACTTTCAAGCTTCATGAACCATTTTATTATATCACTGTGACAACCATTAGACCGGGGGGGGCAGCCCCCTCTTATAGCCTACAGGCCTACCTTTGCAGGTAAAACTGACGGGATTGACAGGAGAAAAACGTAACTGTATTTGACTATAGAAAGAGCTAATCCCAAAACCTTTTACTCGTTTGAAACTTTTGTATTTTACCTCAGATAGTAATTCAGGACACTTAGATATTTTTTCACAAATAAATATCATTTGATAGCCTATTTTTTGCCCTCCAACGCATTGAGAACAGACATTAAATGATTAACTAGAATTATAGGCGAGGCCTCTGCGTTTTTATTTTTTATTTTTAACCAAGAGAAATATTAGAATGATACGGAGAAATCTGGTAATTTATGGTTCACATACAACTTAGTGTAAAGTTATGTTGTTCTGTGGGCCCTCTCTACTCGTGACTATAGTCTTTGCGTTATTGTTTTTGGTGTTTTGTCTTAAAGGCATCCTGAGTAACCTAACCAGAAGTCTGTAACACAGCTCGTGTGTAAGTCTACATATAAACTGATGAAAATGCATATTATATAGACTTGGTGAATATTAGACATGTTATTTTGTTGCGCACCCTATGCATTTAGCTTGTAAACATTGTTCATGGGTTGCGACCGTCCGCGGACCAGCCCGCCACTCTGCTTATAGGACGGACAACGGCATATTTCCGTCCTCACCTATTTCTCACTGAATATCTACAGGCCTACTATGGATTTTGAAGTAGGCTAGTTTCATTTGCTACAACTGCACGCCAGGCAAAGTTTGGCACGTGTTAAATGGTGCACTGGGCTGTTCGCTGGAGAACGCTGCCGCTTTCTTTTTCTGGGATTCCATTCCACGGAATGGAAATAAGGCTTTACGAAATCTGCCCGCGTGTCTGACTGGCACTTTTATTAATGGGGACAAAAGAAACTGATGCATACTTCTATAACATTGAATTCAGTTGCTAAGCAACTAGTGTATGGCAAATCATCCGCGAAATTCAAATCTTTCAGCGAGGAGAGGCGCGAGGAGAGGCGTTTTACGCGTTTTGCTGAATAGTCAAGTCAGGCAAAGTTGAGAAGCAGCGACCGAGCAGGTCCTTATTCCGAGATCTGGTGGCCTATAAACTGAAATCACTTATTTAATCTCAGGAAACATACTGATCTTTCACATATGGCCTTCTAATGCTTGCCAAATGAAAGTCTCACACGAGCACAGGTGAAGACCTAACACGCCAGGATTTTAATAAATCAAGCTACAGCAGGAACACGGTCAGTTATGAATGAAAAGTTTCACTGAAACAAACTATTTGGTCAATCATTATTTCTGTAGGCTATAATCGTCTTAAGTGATAAGCAAATGTTCCTGCGTGTCCTGGACTCGGTTGCAAGACAGTCGAGAGTAAGGAAGCATATGCTAAAGGAGATATAAAAATGAAGTGGAATGATATATAGCGCAACCTCTTTACTAATGAGTTTGAGATGGGCCTCTTTGATTACAAATTCAATTTTGACAAAAAAAACTATTCCTGTGTAGCTAATGTCGAGAGAAACGTCTCAAAACCAAGTGAATCATATTCCATCCCCGTGCGGGATAAACCGACCAAAAGGAAAAACTGGAATTTCCATTTCTTGTTTGTTTTGCTTGTCTATGTGAACGTGAGCAGATTCTAATGTTATGCCTCGTGCAGGCTAAGGCCAGTGATGACAACTGAGGCCTGGACACAGAACAGCAACAAAACGAAACAAAACGACAAGCTATAGAGTTTATGTTTTAACAACTAATTGGACGTTAAATGTAACGATGTAGACAACAAAAATATTAACTAGGCCCTATTACTTATTTTTTAATGTTCGCCCTTTAAAGTCAGAGGAAAATATCTCACAACAAACACCCCTTAAAGGCCTCGTGCACCATCATAAAGGCAGTAAATCTGCGTTTATAAATCCACTAACTGGCCCACACGTGCAGCATGTCTACAGCCAAACCTGCTGCTGAGTCTCCCGCTGCAGCGCGAGGCTGTGAGACAGAACAATGCTGAGGCGATGTCAACAAACTTAAAGACGGTTCTGAGAAGTACTCACTAGGCCTACTTCCAGTTACTGATCCGCGATCAATAAGTAATGGTTTAACGGTTATGTTGACGGTTTGGATGAGGAAATAAATTGGTGCTCAAAGCCGTTAATTTAGTCTAACTGCATATTTCAGAATAAAAACAACCCCGGGTATGTCATCAAGGCTATTCTTCGATAATCTCAATAACGTTTTTGAAGGTATAGAGGTTCACGTGTTTAAATTATATCTAACCTATACATTTCAAACGTATTTTCTTAATTCATCTTATAATCATTTTCTACTGACTTTTTCTTGTTCTACTATTCAGCTAATGTCCCACGTCGCCTGACAATAGGGGGCCCATAGCCGGGACAAAACAATCCGCCATTTCTCCTCTGTGTCCTCCCTCCCATTGCGAAAAAAGGCGAATATAAGCTATAATTAAAACAGCCAAATATACAATAAAATATAAATCTCAAAACACAGGATAACTTAATTTCATTCTAAGAAATTTATTGTTCTCAATCAGCTCTTACGGAATCACTACTGAAATTAAATTACAATCAAATTATCACATCAAAATATACCCTTATTACCTAACAACTGTCAATGTCAGCTTATGTTGATTTGTGCTCCTTTAGAAACAATAATACAAAATTAAACAAAACATATAAGGTCAACAACGAAAACAGGAAAGAAAAACATATTACACAAGTTCTGGGGAAAAATAAATTACCATTTGGAATCATTCATATGTATTCCGAATAAAATATTAAAACAAGTCATTTTGATGAAAAATATAAAGTAAATAACTCAGATCATCCTCTGATCTAATGAATCTATATTGCCGGCTTTACAGAGTCTTGTTTATTAAAACCTACCAAAGAATACTGCTTAGAAATGGCAGCATAATAGTAACATCCACAGCACTCACTCACACTTGGCCACAGATTTTCGCAGAGGAGAAATTCTAATAAGTGCAGCTGTAGTCTTTTCAAATGTCTGTTTAAAAAAAATCCATTCACGGTGTTAAGTCGCTTAAATAACAACCAGAAGAAGATGTGATCCTTCTGATCAGACGAGGCCAGTCCTCTGTTTATCTTATCATTTAGTCGTTGAGGGCCTGAAAAAATCTCACTTCCTCTTTGTGTCAGAATCAAACCATGCAGTCCACCCCGCAAAAACATATGTTGGAAGCTTCGTGGATGCCACTCTTCTTCGTTGGTGCTGATGCAGTTTTTTCCTTTGTTATTGTTGAGTTTGACGTCCCATGTTTTAATATACAATTGCCTGATTCTTTTGTCTTTCGCAAATCAGATACAGGATAACGGGGGAATCTCTTTGTAAAAATATTAATACTTGCTTTGAATTTCTTGTTGGTGTTAATGCGCCAAAATTACCTGATGGAATGAGCTTGTAGTTGTCACCCGCTGGTCGCTTGGTTCGCTCAGTCCAGTTAAACTTGCATCTTTTAAGTAATCTACTAAAAAATGTCCCTGGAAGAAAGAACAGAAGGAGTCTTTTAGGTTAAAACATTTAAGGGCCTGGAAGAATATTAGCGGTGCGTTTGGGGTGGAAAAGGGGGCAGATTTTTTCTGGTGAAAATATAACACATTTGCAGTCTTATTTATATTCCCTCACAATCACAGTATCAAAAATGGTTTAACTATCTGGACGATAGTCTCAGTTTTTATCAGTTTATTAATTTCATATAAAATATTTTGAGTCTTGTGTGCTGCTCTATGTTTCACTGAACATTCTTTTGCAGTCCATGGAGGGGGGCGGTGTGTCTGAACTCACATTGCCGACCTGAGAGTACACATCCTCCGGCGTCTGGGGCACTCCGGGAGGGGTCATCCTTTTCTCTTTCTGTCTCCTATTGCAAAACCAAACTCTAACCACTTCTTTCTCCAACTGCAAGTTGTCCGCTAGAGAGGTTATCTCTTGGGCCGAGGGTTTGGGGCATTTTAGAAAGTGGCTCTCTAAAGCTCCTTTAACGCTCACTTCAATGGACGTGCGCTTCTTTCGCTTTCTTCCCTGCGCGGCGATCTTGTCGATGCTCGTGGGGCTCCCCGTGGTCGAGTCCGCCTCCTCCAGCCACTTGTTCAGCAGCGGCTTCAGCTTGCACATGTTCTTGAAGCTGAGCTGCAGAGCCTCAAACCTGCAGATGGTAGTCTGGGAGAAAACATTTCCGTAGAGCGTGCCCAGAGCTAAACCCACGTCAGCTTGCGTGAAGCCCAGTTTGATCCGGCGCTGTTTGAACTGCTTGGCAAACTGCTCCAGATCATCCGAGGTCGGCGTGTCCTCGTCGGAGTGAGGGTCGTGGTTGTTGACCCCCCCCGTGGTGCTGCTGGTGATGCGCGTGCTGGTGGTGGTGGTGGTGGTGGTGGCTGCCGTGGTCGAGCTCAGGGGTGTCTCCCCTCACCAAGCCCAGGGTGCACTAGGTTCTGGTTCCCCGGACTCAGCATCCCGTTCACCGTGAAGCCCCCGGGCTGGGAGTATAGGAGAGACTGCTGCTGTTGCTGCCCACCGGATAACGAGTTGATATGAGACGCGTTGGCGCTCCCCCAAGCCCCCGCGTGAGTCTGGTGGGGACCGAGGTGCTGAGGCCTGTGGTGCAACGCGGTGCCGGTGTGCAGATCGTCTCTACCGGAATTGTTTTTCACGTCCTGTTGCTGCGGGCTGCCGGTCATACCGACGGGACTCGACGACCACGGTGATCCGGCTTCGGCTGCAGCTACCGCGGCAGCAGCTGCAGCGGCCGCAGCGTGCGGCAGAGATGTCACCCACTGGTGTGCATGGCTGAGCATATGTCCTCCGTTGCTCGCTGCCATTGCCCCCTGCATGAAGTCACTCTGTACCATTTTTACGGTGGGATCTCCCCGGTACCCCCCCAGACACCGAGGTCACCGCCGTGCTGCCCGGCTGCATGCCACCGCCACCGGAATCAGAATGCACGATCGAGCCGGATGATAAGATGCTATTGCTGGGTAAATACGGATTGGAAGCCGCGGTGGCCATTCCGTTAACCCTTATGAATATGTTTGTGGATTACCCCCCTCCCTTTTTCAGTTACTTTTTTCAAGCAGGCAATTGTATCTCATGAATTATTCAAACTTTAAAAGTCTGGGTTGTTTTTTTGGCAAATACCATGGACATAAGTGTCAAACGTGAAAAGATGCAAAAGGCTGGCCAAAGTGAGTAAAATCCGTATATCTTGTATTTAAAGCATTCATGTAGGCCTATTTCTAGTGGAAATTAATGTGCATCAATGAATAAAAATCCAGGTTTCCAAAAGCCCTTTGACACCACGTGCAGGCGAGGAAGTTTGGTCGTCTCGCAAAATCTTAGAATTCAGATTCAAACAGAGAAAACATTTGCACGCAACAAACTTCTTGTGGTTGAAGAAATCGCGCAAATTCTCCACAAAAAAAAATGAAGTCCGGTTTTATGTTCCTTTTGTAGAGAAGAAAACGGGCTGCATATAGCTCCTTAGTTCTTTTGTAATTTAGCCGCTGAGATTTGGTCTTTGCCGCTTTATTCTTTTCTATCGCTGTGTCTTTTATGGTTTTAAAGCTGTACAGCCTCCCTCTTTGTTCTGTTTTGATGTATATAAACCTGCCAAACCGCTAACTCCCGTTGAAGTACAATCCACTATTACGGTGCACGGCGATGGTTGCAAGCCTCTCCTCTCATTCGCTTGTTCGCTCTCTCCCTCTCTCTCTCTCTCTCTCTCTCTCTCTCTCTCTCTCTCTCCTCTCTCTCTCTCTCTCTCTCTCTTCTCTCTCTCTCTCTCCTCTCTTTCTCTTTCTGACAGTTCGAACAGTCCCTCCCTCAAAGCTCGAGGACACACGAATGTTTACCCTGTGCCAAGCGTGCGCACATCGTCCACGTCTCTTCCCCCAAATACGAGGAAGTCGAGCACGAGCCTCCCGCTGATTGGATACCCGGGGTGCGATTGACAGGTTTCGCTAGCATTGCTTCAGGCGCGTGAACCTCCTTCTAGCCGTTCCAATTGGCTGATTTTTAATTCAATCTAAACGTATAAAAGTACACAGATACAAGTCAAAAAGAAATTCAATAAGTGTCTCTCTATTTGTGGAGGAAATATATATATGTATATATACCTGCATATATAATCACATAAATTAATGTTTGAAAATAAATCGATAGGTGCGTTAAACATGATATCGTTGGGCACACATACTTAACCTTGTCCTCATAAAACTATGTAGGCCTTTCAGTGATAGTTAATGGAAATATGAATAACGTTGTTCGACTACACAGACTATATGTTTATGTGAATGGTTCCCTGCGCATTTCAGCGGGCCCCTTCTCCAGTCTGCAGCCTGGTTATTGGGACCTTGTTCAGTCGGTGAGATCATTATCCGCGTGCTGCACGGGCACTTCACGCTGTTACCGGCCCGCTGTATGTCAGTGGTGGTTCCAAGGCGCGTGTCAGTTTGTGGGCCTTTAGGGAATATACTTCTGATGCGGTATATGGACCACGACATTATGCAGTGTGTGACTGTTGTCTAAAACCCTTCGATATTCAATAACCAGTATCTTTAACAATGCTGTGCTGAGGTTGCTGAGGAACACACAAAGGTTGGGGGATGCTTCCAAGCGGAAACGGAGCGCGGGCAACCTCCGTGAACCACACTGGAAGAGAAAGTGGCAACCAAAACAAGGGCAAATTGAGCAGTCCTTAGGGGATTCACTTGGAAAGCGGCTGCCATTAAAACAGAATCCCACTAGCTAAAGATAGCCCCCAAAAACTCACCCCAATTCATGTCACTACATAACCTAGAAATGAAAAGGGCCTTTGTTGGCGCGCCCTCCGCGTTTCGGTTCATCCAGGGGTGTTGATGTATGCCAAATATATATCGCGTTCATTGGTTGATACGTAGTCTCGTGCATGTTGGTCTGAAGCACGGAGATGGTCTTCCAGTTCCACTCCCCGCTGAATGTCAATAAGACATTCTCACTGTTAATAATATGCACTGGCACGAGCCTGCCTGTGTTCCAGGGGTTCAAGAAACAATGGTAACATTCAATCGTCTTAAACGTGGATACTGTGTGTTGTAAAGCACGTGGATACTGTGTGTTGTAAAGCTCACCAAACCACAGAGAGGATTTTGTTGTGAGCAACGACAGCACACCGGGACGTGTTCGCGAGCTCTGCCTCGCCGCTGCCCCGGCTCCCTCATTCCCAGTAGATTTAATTTGGACTCGGCTCAAAACCGGGGAAGCCTCGTGGATTTGTTTACATTGAATAGGCAGGATAGAGCCGGTGCCACGGGGCTGTCTTTTCATTAATATACAGTGGAGGATTTCTGTCTAAATTACTACTATGCATTTTACACTGCACGCTTTCTCAGGGCGTCTCGTGCGGCCGCGAGAAACGTGACACCAGGCACCGCAAACATAGTTCACTTCAACAAGATATAGACAAAATAGAGTAAAAAGTCATTTGAAAATGTTTATCCGATATCATGGTATATCGATAACCCCTGTCTCTGATATATGATGTGTTTATTATTTGTTTACTTCATAAGGTCCCCGAGTTCCTCCTGGGGAGGTCGTTGGTTTTGCATGAAAAAAAAAGAAAGGGGGAAAAATCCCCAAGTATAACAAGAGACGAACAGTTAGTGCTGATTTTCATTTGCATAAATTTTCATATATTTTAGTGAAAATAATAGCGGCGCCGAGGAGTTCTCCCGCTCAGTCGAGGCAGTGGAAAGAAAATCTTAGGAAGCACCGATTCATAGGATAGAAGATTGCCAAGAAAAGGCTCTAAATATATATGTAAAGCTATTTTCGACTATTGGCCTATTGGATGTAAGGTAAGTCAACAATGATTTAGAATTTTCTATAACATATGCATCTGGAGGGAAATGGTTGCGCTTTATAGAGACTAACCTTACCGTTTTTTAACGGTTTATTTAGATTTATGTATTTTAGTTATTTTCCACAATATTTTTGCCTATTGGTTTGCTTCACACCGCTGACACACTACCTAAACATTTTCCATCTCGAACTCTCATAAAAACATATATGTTTTATTTTCCTATTTTGAATCAAAAAATCAATATATGCTTTGTGTTGGCTTTAGCTTGCAGCCTCGGTTTTATAAATAGTGAGCAGACGGTTAAGCCGTGCTGTGTTGTGGTGAATGTCCACCGGAGAAAGTGCAATCAATCAAATCTAAACAGCAGACCCCTCGGTTGAATTCTCAGGAGGACTCGCGTGGGCACAAGCGAATATCAAATCGTTTACATAAATCGATCTTATGTTGATGTGGCGAAGTTTGTTTAAAGTTAAGCAACATTGCCGACACAGCCCAGTTCTTAACAGTAATCACCGTCCTCATGAGCTCGTGGAACAGGGAAATGGGACGCTGTAGACGTATCATTTGTCACAAGCTATTTTGCTTCGGCTGGAAATCATGGAGAGATTCCAATGACAGAGGGCCAGAGATAACAAATTAACCAACAGGCTATTATGTAGATGGAAAGATGGGGACAATAAGGTGTTCTTAATCCACATGCTATATCTTAAAACACTTTCTTAAAACTTATCTTTTTATAGGCTATATATAGGCCTATATAGTTTTAAAAGCACTGGTAAATAGCTTGTCCTATTACCACTTCCAATGAAATAACACGCAATGATTATTTAAACACATTCAAAAGTTTAATCACGCATTTTAATACTTTGCAACGTTTTTTCTCACGGGTTAACTTAGCTTTCCCTCGCTGTTAAAGATGCCTTCTCGCGCGGCCCCGCGTGGACCGTTTGTTTCATTGATGGGGAGGCATTTCTGAACCCCGCGTTTCAGTTGTCATGGTGAGCTGAATAAAGGGGGAACAGTGGTCGCATTAAGCTGTATGTTTGTGCGCTGGAGTCGAGATGAAAGAAGCCCAACGCTAGTCGTTGAAGCCAAGACCATCTAAGCTGCAGCCGTACAACACAGAACGCAGCCCGGTGTCCCACGGCTCCGTGATAGACTCATCTACCTTCACCCCCCCCACCCCCCCAGATCGAACACAGGCGTATCTTAAGGCGACGGGTGCTTTATATTGGGGAAATAATATTGAGGTATTTGTTGTTTGACTTTAGGTTAGATACATAACTTCCACCAGCAGGGGTCGCGCTTCCTCGTGGGGCCTAGCGGGTGAGCAGCATGATAGATGCATAATTGTTTTTATATTGACGGCCATATGAAATTTCAAAGGGAGCAGAACTAGAGATGGGGGGGTTGACACCACGGATACTGAATCATCAGTTACACGTGCCTGACTAATGAAAACGTAGGTTAGATACCAGACATGCAACGGCTGCGGATCAGTCTAATAGCCTACATAACCCACCGTTGAATCAGTCAGATGTCTTCTGGTCATAATGACTAACATTCCATAGATATTTCCAACGTTCGGATGAGTCTACAACACAAGAACCTCCACGAGACGAAGGTTCGATTGTAGCCTTACACTCTGCTGTTCAGTTCTGAAAGAACAATTTAAAGTTCCACGCACCGAGAACAAGTCCGTATCACTATCGGTCTGGACGCAGACCTAAAGGTTAAATCTGCCCTTCTGTTTCCCGAGGTAAAACATAACACCCATCTGGTCCTCTGGAGACAACATACAATATTTCATACTAATATTTTGCAACGCGATGTAGGTATAACGAGATTCAGAATATCCGTGTAGGCTATTAGCCCGTGCTCACATCGTTAACTCTACGAAGAAGTCCGGTAAGCGTAGCCTGATTCAAACCCCCGCATGCACGAACTAGCAAACATAAACAACTTGTGGAAATGACTTTGAGGTTTCCAGATTAGGTGAGTGAATTACAGTCATCTACAAATGAGCACCAGTGTTGCTGGCCTAGTCGTAGCTCCGGTGTTAAACTCACGGGTTTATACCGATGAGTGAGAGGTTGAATCGACCGTTGTCAGTTTGACCCGCTCCTTCACACCACGAGACATGCTCACGAGCATCCTCATCAGCACCAAAATACTTTTGTATCATCTTCAAATTAGAGTTAACATATTATTCATAAAATTAATAAAATAAAAGGTTACATTAAAACTGTTTTCTTTGTATTAAGACGTCTACATTTTTAATTCTAAAAACTTGGATAGTGCAACAATTCTAGAAAGGTTATTCGTTATATCGCTGGTGCATAAATCGTCCCTGGCCAGGTCTTGCATAGGCTGCTATATCATGCATCCAGGCAATGCAGCATAATACATGCTATGATAATCTACCACAACGAATTTTATGTCATAATTTGAGAGAAACATTTTACCTTTCTGTTAATGAAGCCCGAGCTGCTCCATGAGCTCCGTTCATACCAATATTCTGTCCAATTAGACTCCCACAACGCTTGTTATGAGTTTATAACGCTGACTCAAACGATAAAAAAACAGCAACAAAAAATCTGACGATCTACTAATACACTCTATTACAATTTCAAGTTAATTGATTCAATGGTCTTTTTAATTATAGGCTACTTTAAGTATTCTTAATTTATTTTCTTCACACGGCCTACTGCTAATCTGAACAACCGTTAATAACATCCGTTGAGTGTGTTTCACGTCGAGTTGAGCGTTGATTTAAAGCAGAATCCAACTTGGAATAGTCTACATTAACGATAATGTATCCAGTTAATTAAATGGCCCACATTGAATATCAGCCGGCATGATAAATATCCTCAATTTCCCACACGTTGGGCTATATAAAATGCCATATTAAACCCATGCAAACTAGACATGGATCTATGTTCATATTCAAAACGCCATATAATTATCTAGTGACAGTTTTCCTGTCTTTGTGCCGTTCATATGCAAGGCGCGTGCTCCCTCAACCGATATCACCAGAAGCACGAGACTTCCGTTCTGGGAAGATGGAATGCGTTCATCTCTGTCTAGCTAACTTCGATCACACATAAATACGTTCGCTAAGCTGTTATTGACTGCGTATCATGTATTGGAAATCAATGTAAATGTTATTATTAGCTTGAAATAGACGTATAGTCCCCCAGAAAAACAGACGATGTTTGCGGACTGTGAGGTAATGACTCGAGCGCTGCTGGAGGGATGAGTTGGAGAGCGCGTGACCCAGTAATGTGTGTGTGATTCTGGAGGGAAAGGGACAGAGGACAGATTGGACTATTGATCATGAAGGGCAAAGTGTTTCAACTCCACTGAAACATGTATTTGGAATAAGCGACTAGTGGCAACATTCTCCAGAAGTGTCCCCAGTAGCCAGCCAGCCATCCAGCCATCCAGCCATCCAGCCATCCAGCCAGCCCCACGGTGGGTGTAACAAGCTGGGGCTAGAGCAGCAGCAGGAGTGATGAGGCCTGTCTCTGTTTTTCTGTATATCTAAACACACACAGGGGCCAGGGGGCCTCCCCAAGTGTGTGTGACAGAGCTGCCGTATGTGTGTGAGAGAGAAAGTGCCATTTACAGTGTGTGTGTGTGTGTGTGTGTGTGTGTCTGAATGAGTGACAGTAGTGTAGATTGGGCCAGATAGGGTGAAGTGTGTTGCTCTTCGACTCAGAGGAAAGGACAGTGGAGGAGAAGAGAGGAGAAGAGGAGGAGAGAGGATAAAAGGAGGAGGAGAGAGGATGAAGAGGAGGAGAGGAGGACTTACGGACTGAGGGATGAAAAGAGCGTAGCTCCTCCCTCCAACCTGCCTGGATCTCCTTTCCCTCCATCAGTCTCTCACCATTCTCTTCCTATCTCCCTCTCTCCCTCTCTCATTCTCTCTCCTCTCTCCCTCCACCACCTTGTGTTAGCACACCATCACCTCTGAGGACACTCCCCTTCAGGTGACTGAGCTGTAGTCATCAATAGTATGAGACTGGATGACATCATGTACGCAAATAAGTATACAAAACGCGAGTGAGTTTTACTAGATGGTACTATGCATGCTAATCAAGACTGATATCCTGTTATTAACAGCAGTAATGAACAGATAAATCACTTAATACCAGCAGAACCCAAACCTATCAGGTAAAACGGGAGAGATCTCCGCTGTGTGGATTGTTGCCACTCAGAGGATTGTCATAGTCCATGTTTTTGTTTGCGGACCCTCGTAGCTCCCTCAGGTCCCTCGCTAGTCTCCCCTCCCAGGATTACAGTCATCAAACTATTTATTTCCCCGGGGAAACCCGGCACAAATCACTCCAAATCCCACTCAGATTGGATAACGGCGGCTGTACTCCTGGAGTAACCCTGCTCTGATTTCCTGCTCATTAAGACAACTTAACGGCTCTCTCTTTCTGAAGAATGAGACTAGAGGCCCTGGACATTTCGGGGGGTTCGAGGGCTGCATCAGGAGGTCTGTGCTCCGTCCAGGACCGTGCACGTCCCCTTTGACGAATCAAGTGCATCCCAGTCCTCACTTCAGGACCAAGCGGCGCAGAAACAACCCCTCTCCTCATCTGCTCACAGCGCTCCTGATCATTACCTGGGATTCAGGGGACAGACTGGTGGACTAAGACAGGCAGGTTGTCTCCTATGAGGCGGGGTGCAGCGGCAGTATAGGCCTGGCTTGTTTGAGGCCTGGGACAATAACACAGTAACTTGAAGCTAGGGCAGGGGCTAGGGCAGGGGCTAGGGCTGGGGCTAGGGCTGGGGCTAGGGCAGGGGCTAGGGCTGGGGCTAGGGCTGGGGCTAGGGGCTAGGGGCAGGGGCTTGTGGTGCTGCGGCAGTAAAGGCCTGGACTGCATTTCCCGATAACGATGGATCGTAGGTACGCTTGAGCAAAAAAACAAAACCATCGATATTTCTTACGTGCGTTTCCCAAACATGCTCGTAAGGACAAGGCTAATCGATGCGCTTTCAAGAGCTACGAAGAGACACTTTAGCTACGATGTCTTTGGGAACGGCCCGTAAAACAAAGATTCGTCCTACGATGGATTCTACGATCAACTTACAGGCTTACAACGCTTTCCGGAAACGCAGCCCGGGCTAGTTTGAGACCTGGGACAGTAACACAGTAACTTGAGGCTGGGGCTCGTGGGGCTGCCGCACTCGCGCTCCCGCACCCAGCCTCTCCCGTACCCAGCCTCTCCCGTACCCAGCCTCTCCCGTACCCAGCCTCTCCCGCACCCATCCTCTCTCCCCCCCATCCTCTCTCCCCCTAGCCTCTTTCTCCTCCAGCCCCCCCTACCCTTCTCCCTCCACACCGCCCTTCTGTGTGCGCTGGGAGACAGGGAGGGGAGGAGGGGGAGTCGATGTTTCAGGCACACAGAGAAAGGCTCCAGCTCCAGTAACCAGCCCTAGCCTCAGTGTGTGATATGTGCCGTTGGTGTGTGTGTGGCCATGTTATGTTGTGGAAGTGTTGATTCATGTAGGCACGCTGCACGCCTGCCTCTCCTCTGCCTCTCCCCTGCCTCTCCCTGCCTCTCTCTGCCTCTCCCTGCCTCTCCCAGCTCTCTGCCTTCATGTGAGTCAGGATCATCTGTTAGGAGACGGCTTCACATGCCTCCTCTGCCTTCTCACTCCATACAGCCTACACACACACACACACACACACTCACAAGCATGGACACACACACACACACACACACAAGCATGGACACACACACACACACACACACAAGCATGGACACACACACACACACACACACAAGCACGCACACACACACACACACACACACACACTCACAAGCATGGACACATACACACACTCACAAGCACGCACACACACACACTCACCAGCACGCACACACTCACAAACAAGCACACATTACACACACACAAGCACCACACACACCACGCACCACACACACACACTCACCAGCACGCACACACACACACACTCACCAGCACGCACACACACACACTCACAAGCACGCACACACACACACCCACACACTCACAAGCACGCACACACACACACACACCCACACACACACTCACAAACAAGCACGCACACACACTAACACGAAGAGGCACGCACTCATATATATATTACACACACATACATATGACCACAAACATGCACGCACACATACATACTCCTCACCCCTCCTTGTGAATCAAATGTGTGTGTATGGTTGTGTGTGTGTATGGTTGTGTGTGTGTATGGTTGTGTGTGTGTATGGTTGTGTGTGTGTGTATGGTTGTGTGTGTGTATGGTTGTGTGTGTGTGTATGGTTGTGTGTGTGTATGGTTGTGTGTGTGTATGGTTGTGTGTGTGTATGGTTGTGTGTGTGTATGGTTGTGTGTGTGTGTGGTTGTGTGTGTGTATGGTTGTGTGTGTGTCATGGTTGTGTGTGTGTCTGGTTGTGTGTGTGTATGGTTGTGTGTGTGTGTATGGTTGTGTGTGTGTATGGTTGTGTGTGTGTGTTGGTTGTGTGTGTACAGCAGGCAGGTACTCTGGTGTGATCATGTGTGAATGCTCAGTCACGTCCAGAGAAGTTAACATGCAGCAGAGCTCCTCTGGTCCATCACACAGAGGAGACAGACACTGTTTCATCACTACACACGTCCCTTCATGTCCGCCTGCCAGCCTCGTCTCTGTCTGTCTGTCTGTCTGTCTCACTATGTGTCCCTCTCTCTCTCTGTCTCTCTGTGTCAGTCACCCTAGTGTGTCGTGTTGGTCTCTCCTGCAGTCCCTAGTGTGTAGTGTTGGTCTCTCCTGTAGTCCCTAGTGTGTAGTGTTGGTCTCTCCTGCAGTCCCTAGTGTGTAGTGTTGGTCTCTCCTGCAGTCCCTAGTGTGTAGTGTTGGTCTCTCCTGCAGTCCCTAGTGTTGGTCTCTCCTGCAGTACCTAGTGTTGGTCTCTCCTGCAGTACCTAGTGTGTAGTGTTGGTCTCTCCTGCAGTCCCTAGTGTTGGTCTCTCCTGCAGTCCCTAGTGTATAGTGTTGGTCTCTCCTGCAGTCCCTAGTGTTGGTCTCTCCTGCAGTCCCTAGTGTGTAGTGTTGGTCTCTCCTGCAGTCCCTAGTGTATAGTGTTGGTCTCTCCTGCAGTCCCTAGTGTGTAGTGTTGGTCTCTCCTGCAGTCCCTAGTGTATAGTGTTGGTCTCTCCTGCAATCCCTAGTGTTGGTCTCTCCTGCAGTCCCTAGTGTGTAGTGTTGGTCTCTCCTGCAGTCCCTAGTGTATAGTGTTGGTCTCTCCTGTAGTCCCTAGTGTGTAGTGTTGGTCTCTCCTGCAGTCCCTAGTGTGTAGTGTTGGTCTCTCCTGCAGTCCCTAGTGTGTAGTGTTGGTCTCTCCTGCAGTCCCTAGTGTTGGTCTCTCCTGCAGTCCCTAGTGTATAGTGTTGGTCTCTCCTGCAGTCCCTAGTGTGTAGTGTTGGTCTCTCCTGCAGTCCCTAGTGTTGGTCTCTCCTGCAGTCCCTAGTGTATAGTGTTGGTCTCTCCCGCAGTCCCTAGTGTGTAGTGTTGGTCTCTCCTGCAGTCCCTAGTGTTGGTCTCTCCTGCAGTCCCTAGTGTGTAGTGTTGGTCTCTCCTGCAGTCCCTAGTGTTGGTCTCTCCTGCAGTCCCTAGTGTATAGTGTTGGTCTCTCCTGCAGTCCCTAGTGTTGGTCTCTCCTGCAGTCCCTAGTGTGTCGTGTTGGTCTCTCCTGCAGTCCCTAGTGTGTAGTGTTGGTCTCTCCTGCAGTCCCTAGTGTATAGTGTTGGTCTCTCCTGCAGTCCCTAGTGTTGGTCTCTCCTGCAGTCCCTAGTGTGTAGTGTTGGTCTCTCCTGCAGTCCCTAGTGTATAGTGTTGGTCTCTCCTGCAGTCCCTAGTGTATAGTGTTGGTCTCTCCTGCAGTCCCTAGTGCATAGTGTTGGTCTCTCCTGTAGTCCCTAGTGTGTTGGTCTCTCCTGCAGTACCTAGTGTGTAGTGTTGGTCTCTCCTGCAGTCCCTAGTTTATAGTGTTGGTCTCTCCTGTAGTCCCTAGTGTGTAGTGTTGGTCTCTCCTGCAGTCCCTAGTGTGTAGTGTTGGTCTCTCCTGTAGTCCCTAGTGTGTTGGTCTCTCCTACAGTCCCTAGTGTATAGTGACCTGTGAGTAGAAAGTGACCAGCACCGTAACTGTAATAAATAAATAAATAACATATTTAAATGTTGCTCCAAATGGTGAAACGTCTCAGAGCTGAGATCTGTGGATCTTCAACATGCTTCCCTCAGTAGCAGTTAATGTGTAAACACTGTGGTGGTTCCCAGATCTAGCAGGCTGTCCAGGTACTGCGACCCTGCGGACGCCTACCGCCTGGAGCCCCCTGGGCAGACACCTGGACGGGGCAAACCTCCACTCTGTTACTCTGGTCTGTCTGGGGCAAACCTCCACTCTGTTACTCTGGTCTGTCTGGGGCAAACCTCCACTCTGTTACTCTGGTCTGTCTGGGGCAAACCTCCACTCTGTTACTCTGGTCTGTCTGGACGGGGCAAACCTCCACTCTGTTACTCTGGTCTGTCTGGGGCAAACCTCCACTCTGTTACTCTGGTCTGTCTGGACGGGGCAAACCTCCACTCTGTTACTCTGGTCTGCCTGGGGCAAACCTCCACTCTGTTACTCTGGTCTGTCTGGACGGGGCAAACCTCCACTCTGTTACTCTGGTCTGCCTGGGGCAAACCTCCACTCTGTTACTCTGGTCTGTCTGGGGCAAACCTCCACTCTGTTACTCTGGTCTGTCTGGGGCAAACCTCCACTCTGTTACTCTGGTCTGTCTGGGGCAAACCTCCACTCTGTTACTCTGGTCTGTCTGGACGGGGCAAACCTCCACTCTGTTACTCTGGTCTGGACGGGGCAAACCTCCACTCTGTTACTCTGGTCTGTCTGGGGCAAACCTCCACTCTGTTACTCTGGTCTGTCTGGGGCAAACCTCCACTCTGTTACTCTGGTCTGTCTGGACGGGGCAAACCTCCACTCTGTTACTCTGGTCTGCCTGGGGCAAACCTCCACTCTGTTACTCTGGTCTGTCTGGGGCAAACCTCCACTCTGTTACTCTGGTCTGTCTGGGGCAAACCTCCACTCTGTTACTCTGGTCTGTCTGGACGGGGCAAACCTCCACTCTGTTACTCTGGTCTGCCTGGACGGGGCAAACCTCCACTCTGTTACTCTGGTCTGTCTGGACGGGGCAAACCTCCACTCTGTTACTCTGGTCTGTCTGGGGCAAACCTCCACTCTGTTACTCTGGTCTGTCTGGACGGGGCAAACCTCCACTCTGTTACTCTGGTCTGTCTGGACGGGGCAAACCTCCACTCTGTTACTCTGGTCTGCCTGGGGCAAACCTCCACTCTGTTACTCTGGTCTGCCTGGCCGCCTGGAGGGTGTGGTGTGTGTGTATTTGTGTGAGTGTGTGTATACACGTGTGTGTGTGTGTGTTTGGGCTCCTGAGTAGCAGAGTGGACGCTCTCCTCTAGATCTCTGCTGGGTGTTCACGCTCCAGGCTGTTTTCTTTGAGAGAATATAAAAATATGCAAATGCTATTGTTAAAGCTCCACCCCCCTGCCTCTCCACATCCCACTCAGGTTCCTGGTGAGGCAGCGTGTGTGTGAGGGTGTGTGTGAGGGTGTGTGTGTGTGTGAGGGTGTGTGTGTGTGAGGGTGTGTGTGAAGGTGTGTGTGTGTGCGCTCAGTTTCTGGTGAGGTAGTGTGTGTGTGAGGGTGTGTGTGAAGGTGTGTGTGTGTGCGCTCAGGTTTCTGGTGAGGCAGTGTGTGTGTGAGGGTGTGTGTGAAGGTGTGTGTGTGTGTGCTCAGGTTTCTGGTGAGGTAGTGTGTGTGTGAGGGTGTGTGTGAAAGTGTGTGTGTGCTCAGGTTTCTGGTGAGGTAGTGTTTGTGTGAGGGTGTGTGTGAAGGTGTGTGTGTGTGTGCTCAGGTTTCTGGTGAGGTAGTGTGTGTGTGAGGGTGTGTGTGTGAAGGTGTGTGTGTGTGTGCGCTCAGGTTTCTGGTGAGGTAGTGTGTGTGTGAGGGTGTGTGTGAAGGTGTGTGTGTGTGCGCTCAGGTTCCTGGTGAGGTAGTGTGTGTGTGAGGGTGTGTGTGAAGGTGTGTGTGTGTGCGCTCAGGTTTCTGGTGAGGTAGTGTGTGTGTGAGGGTGTGTGTGAAGGTGTGTGTGTGTGCGCTCAGGTTTCTGGTGAGGCAGTGTGTGTGTGAGGGTGTGTGTGAAGGTGTGTGTGTGTGTGCTCAGGTTTCTGGTGAGGTAGTGTGTGTGTGAGGGTGTGTGTGAAAGTGTGTGTGTGCTCAGGTTTCTGGTGAGGTAGTGTTTGTGTGAGGGTGTGTGTGAAGGTGTGTGTGTGTGTGCTCAGGTTTCTGGTGAGGTAGTGTGTGTGTGAGGGTGTGTGTGAAAGTGTGTGTGTGCTCAGGTTTCTGGTGAGGTAGTGTTTGTGTGAGGGAGAGCTGAGCAGGCAGTGTGGATGAGCAGGCAGAGCAGGCAGAGCAGGCAGAGCAGTGTGGATGAGCAGGCAGAGCAGTGTGGATGAGCAGCAGAGCAGGCAGAGCAGGCAGAGCAGTGTGGATGAGCAGGCAGAGCAGTGTGGATGAGCAGGCAGAGCAGGCAGAGCAGGCAGAGCAGTGTGGATGAGCAGGCAGAGCAGTGTGGATGAGCAGGCAGAGCAGTGTGGATGAGCAGGCAGAGCAGTGTGGATGAGCAGGCAGAGCAGTGTGGATGAGCAGGCAGAGCAGTGTGGATGAGCAGGCAGAGCAGTGTGGATGAGCAGGCAGAGCAGTGTGGATGAGCAGGCAGAGCAGTGTGGATGAGCAGGCAGAGCAGTGTGGATGAGCAGGCAGAGCAGTGTGGATGAGCAGGTAGAGCAGTGTGGATGAGCAGCAGAGCAGTGTGGATGAGCAGGCAGAGCAGTGTGGATGAGCAGGTAAGCAGGCAGAGCAGTGTGGATGAGCAGGCAGAGCAGTGTGGATGAGCAGGCAGAGCAGGCAGAGCAGTGTGGATGAGCAGGCAGAGCAGTGTGGATGAGAAGGCAGAGCAGTGTGGATGAGCAGGCAGAGCAGTGTGGATGAGCAGGCAGAGCAGTGTGGATGAGCAGGTAGAGCAGTGTGGATGAGCAGGTAGAGCAGTGTGGATGAGCAGGTAGAGCAGTGTGGATGAGCAGGCAGAGCAGTGTGGATGAGCAGGCAGAGCAGTGTGGATGAGCAGGTAGAGCAGTGTGGATGAGCAGGCAGAGCAGTGTGGATGAGCAGGCAGAGCAGTGTGGATGAGCAGGCAGAGCAGTGTGGATGAGCAGGCAGAGCAGTGTGGATGAGCAGGCAGAGCAGTGTGGATGAGCAGGCAGAGCAGTGTGGATGAGCAGGCAGAGCAGTGTGGATGAGCAGGCAGAGCAGTGTGGATGAGAAGGCAGAGCAGTGTGGATGAGAAGGCAGAGCAGTGTGGATGAGCAGGCAGAGCAGTGTGGATGAGCAGCAGAGCAGTGTGGATGAGCAGGCAGAGCAGTGTGGATGAGCAGGCAGAGCAGTGTGGATGAGCAGGCAGAGCAGTGTGGATGAGCAGGCAGAGCAGTGTGGATGAGCAGGTAGAGCAGTGTGGATGAGCAGGTAGAGCAGTGTGGATGAGCAGGCAGCAGTGTGGATGAGCAGGCAGAGCAGTGTGGATGAGCAGGCAGAGCAGTGTGGATGAGCAGGCAGAGCAGTGTGGATGAGCAGGTAGAGCAGTGTGGATGAGAAGGCAGAGCAGTGTGGATGAGCAGGCAGAGCAGTGTGGATGAGCAGGCAGAGCAGTGTGGATGAGAAGGCAGAGCAGTGTGGATGAGCAGGCAGAGCAGGCAGGAGATGGAAGACTGTCTGGTTTTATCATCGTCTCACTCCCATGCATCTGCATAAGTGTGTGTGAGAGGGAGAGAGAGAGAAAAAGAAAGAGAGAAATAAAGAGAGAGAGGGGAGGGAGAAAGATGGATAGGAAGAGAGAGAGAGAGAGAGAGAGAGAGAGAGAGAGAGAGAGAGAACATTTGTAAATCCCTCAGTCCCAGCTAGTCTTTTTAAAGTGATCATGAAGACAGACTGAGTACCCGTCAAATATGAGCTCCATCCCTTCGTACACCATCCCTTCATCCCCCTGTACACACCATCCCTTCATCCCCCTGTACACACCATCCCTTCATCCCCCTGTACACACCATCACTAGTCCCTACAGCTGCTTTACAAATGTGACCTTCAGATAAACATATCACCAGGGGACTAAACCCCACCAACTAGTGGAGAAACACTCATTTTATGAAACACTCATTTCATGAAACACTCCTTCTACGAAACACTAATTTCACGAAACACTCATTTCACAAAACACTCATTTCTAGACAGCTAATGTCAGGGAAATGATAATAAATCTTTCAT
Source organism: Mallotus villosus (assembly GCA_903064625.1). NCBI lineage: Eukaryota > Metazoa > Chordata > Actinopteri > Osmeriformes > Salangidae > Mallotus > Mallotus villosus. Next base: position 27,306 of record CAEFZP010002915.1, read on the forward strand.
CCATGTATGATGTTTTAAATGATGATTTCTGAATTATTAGTGATAGAATATTAGATGACAAGAGTGTGTAGCTTTGATAACTGTGTGCCGTCTCTTCCAGCTACAGGAGGCTGGAATCCTGATCACCTGACCACCTGATCACCTGACCACCTGATCACCTGATCACCTGACCACCTGACCGACCACCTGATCACCTGACCACCTACACCTGACCACCTACCACCTGATCACCTGACCACCTAATCACCTGACCACCTGACCACCTAATCACCTAATCACCTGATCACCTGACCACCTAATCACCTGACCACCGGACCACCTAATCACCTGACCACCTGATCACCTGACCACCTGATCACCTGATCACCTAATCACCTGACCACCTGACCACCTGATCACCTGACCACCTATCACCTAATCACCTGACCACCTGATCACCTCCACCGACCACCTGACCACCTGATCACCTACCACCTTCACCTGACCACCGGACCACCTATCACTGACACCTGACCACCTGATCACCTGACCACCTAACCTAATCACCTGACCACCGGACCACCTGACCACCTGATCACCTACCACCTGACCACCTGACCACCTGATCACCTAATCACCTGACCACCTGACCACCCTGACCACCTATCACCTCAACACCGACCACTGACACCTGATCACCTGACACCGACCACTGATCACCTGACCACCTGACCACCTGACCACCTGATCACCTGACACCTGACCACCTCAACATCCTGCTGGTTCAGAAACTCTTAAGTTTCCGCTGCGTTCACTTCCACGGTGTCTCAGTGTCTCCTGGACACACCACACTTATCCACACTCATGGAATCATGCTAATATGGGCTGTAGTCATGGTAATGGTATGTAAAGCAGCCCTATTGTAAATGTATTGTCTCTGTAATTATGTTTCTAACACTACAACTATTTGTATAAACTTTCAGTATTAAAACAATACTCCTGCTACTGTGTCTGCTTGTATGTGTGTCAGGATCATCATTAATGATTATTATTATTAGCAGGATCAGAGAAACCAGATTAATGTTCTGTGTGTGTTTGTGTGTGTGAGAGAGAGAGGTAGAGAGACTAACCCCGCCTATCAAGGGAGAGAGACTACCAGTTGTTATTCAGTACAATGGAAAAACAATAGAAGTATCACACTGGACCTCCCCTCCCGTCCTGTCCTCTCTCTCTCTCTCGCTCCCCTCCCTCCGTCCTCTTCTCCTCTCCCACTCCCTCCTGTCCGTCGGGCTCTCTCCTCTCCGCCTCCCTCCTGTCCTCTCTCTCTCTCCTGCCTCGTCGCTCCCCTCCCTCCTGTCCTCCCATCTCTCCCCTCCTCCTGTCCTCTCTCTCCTCTCCCTCTTCCCTCTGGTCCTCGTCTCTCCCCTCCCTCCTGCCTCTCTCTCTCTCCCCTCCCTCCTGTCCTCGCTCTTGCATCCCTGCTCCTCCTGTCCTCTCTCTCTCTCCCCTCCCTCCTGTCCTCTCTCTCTCCCCTCCCGCCCTGTCCTCTCTCTCTCGTCCCCTCCCTCCTGTCCTCTCTCTCCCCGTGCTCACTCCTGGTCTCGCTGCTACTCGGACCCTCCTCCTGTCCTCTCTCTCTCTCCTCCCTCCCTCCTGTCCTCTCGCTCTCTCCCCTCCCTCCTGTCCTCTCTCACTCTCTCTCCCCTCCTCCTGCCTCTCTCTCCTCCTCCTCTCCCTCCGCTCTCTCCTCTCTCTCTCCCTCCTCCTGTCCTCTATCTGCTCCACTCCCTCCTGTCCTCTCTCTCCTCCCTGCCTCTCCTCAGTCTCTCTCCTCCCCTCCCTCCTGTCCTCTCTTCTCTACTCTCTCTCCTCTCCTCCTGCTCTCTCTCCCTCGTCTCTCCTCCCTCCTTCCTCTCTCTCTCTCTCCCTCTCCCTCGCTTTCTCTCCTCTCTTCCCCTCCCTCCTGTCCTCTCTCTCATCTTCTCTCTCTCTCGTCCCCTCCCTCCTGTCCTCTCTCTCTCTCTCTCTCCACTCCCTCCTGTCCCTCTCTCTCTCTCCCCTCCTCCTGTCCTCTCTCTCGCCCTCCCCCTGTCCTCTCTCTCTCCCCTCCCTCCTGTCCTCTCCTCGCTCTCCTCTTCTCCTCCTCTCCCTCCGGTCCTCTCGTCTCCCTCCTCCCTGTCCTCTCTCTCGCTCTCTTCCTCTCCCCTCCCTCTGTCCTCTCCTCTCTCCTCCTGTCCCTCTCTCTCTCTCTCTCTCGCTCTCTCCTCTCTCCTCCCCTCCTCCTGTCCTCTCCTCTCTCTCCCCCCTCCTGTCCTCTCCTCTCTCCCCCTCCCTCCTGTCCTCTCTCCTCTCTCTCTCCCCTCCCTCCCTGTCCTCTCGTCTCTCTCCCCCTCCCTCCTTCGGTCACGGTCTCATCATCTCTCTCCATCCTGTCCTCCTCTCTCTCTCTCTCATCCCTACGCTCTGTCCGCATCACTCTCGTCCCCTCCCTCTGTCCTCTCTCTCTCTCAACATCTTCCTCACTCCTCCTTTGTCCTCAGATCTCTTTTCTCTCTCTCTACCTCCTCTCTCCTCTCCTCTCACTCTCCTATAATCCCTATATAGGTCCGCTGTATCAATGTGATTGGTTGCTATAGAGGTCAGGTGGCTATTGATTGGCTGGTCATTAGAGAGAAAGGCAGAGTATCATTGATGTGGAGACACCATTAACATCTGACTCTTTGACATCAGTAGTCAGCTACTAGCAGCATCGGCTAGCAGGTATTAGCAGCTAGCAGCACCAGCAGGTATTAGCAGCTAGCAGCTAGTCGCATTGGCTAGCAGCAAGGGAAATATATATATTTGTTATATATTGAAAATACTTTTTGTTTTTTGTTTTGGATGGTTTGAAACCAAACTTGCAACAAAAAAAGTTTCGAAAAAAAAGTTTCTGTTTTTTTCTTTAGTACTTTATCAGTCTTATTAAACATGAGTATCTTACTTCTACTTGAGTGAATGATGTGTATACTTTTGCCATCTCTGTAGTTCAGCCAGAAAATATAGTTTAACCCCCAGTTTATAGATCACCCAGGAAATATAGTTAACCCTAGTAGATGTAGTTCACTCCAGTAGTTATAGCCAGTTTAGTTTAGAAGATATAGTTACCCACTTACCCTATATAGTTAAGATATATAACTATATGCAGAAAATATAGTTACCCCCAGTGTATATAATTAGCCAGTATATAGCTTACCTTGGGGTTTAGACAGGGTCTTCTAGCAGGGTGCTAGTAGGGCTAGGTGCTAACAAGGTGCTAGTAGGGCTAGGTGCTAACAAGGTGCTAGTAGGGCTAGGTGCTAACAAGGTGCTAGTAGGGCTAGGTGCTAGTAGGACTAGGTGCTAGCAGGGCCAGGTGCTTGCAAGGTGCTAGTAGGGCTAGGTGCTAACAAGGTGCTAGTAGGGCTAGGTGCTAACAAGGTGCTAGTAGGGCTAGGTGCTAACAAGGTGCTAGTAGGGCTAGGTGCTAACAAGGTGCTAGTAGGGCTAGGTGCTAGTAGGACTAGGTGCTAGCAGGGCCAGGTGCTTGCAAGGTGCTAGTAGGGCTAGGTGCTAACAAGGTGCTAGTAGGGCTAGGTGCTAACAAGGTGCTAGTAGGGCTAGGTGCTAACAAGGTGCTAGTAGGGCTAGGTGCTAACAAGGTGCTAGTAGGGCTAGGTGCTAACAAGGTGCTTGCAGGGCTAGGTGCTAACAAGGTGCTTGCAGGGCTAGGTGCTAACAAGGTGCTAGTAGGACTAGGTGCTAGTAGGGCTAGGTGCTAACAAGGTGCTAGTAGGGCTAGGTGCTAGTAGGGCTAGGTGCTAACAAGGTGCTAGTAGGGCTAGGTGCTAACAAGGTGCTTGCAGGGCTAGGTGCTAACAGGACTAGGTGTTAGCAGCTCAGCAAGGCTTCTTAGCCGAGTGGTTTACAGGACACACTAAGCAGTGTGTTTCTGATATTTCTACGTTTGGCAGATGTCTCTATACAGAACAGCTGGCAGGTATACAAGCCAATAAAACAGGATTGGTTCAGATCGCACCCCAGGCCTGCTGTGTGTGGTTGTGTGTGTGTGTGGTGTGGGGGTGTGTGTGTGTGTGTGTGGGGTGTGTGTGTGTGTGTGTGGTGGGGTGTGTGGGGGTGTGTGTGGGTGTGTGTGGGTGTGTGTGTGTGTGTGGGGGTGTGTGTGGGTGTGTGTGTGGGGGTGTGTGTGATCAGAAAGTGAATGAGGCGTTTCACTGGCTGCAGTCTTTCACTCACTTTTTCTTTCTGTCTTTCCTCTCTCTTCCCCCCCCTCCCCTCCTCATTCCCTCATTCCCTCCCCCGCTCTCTTCTCCTTCCCTCCTCCCTCCCTCCCATCCTCCCTCTCTCCCTCCTCCCTCCCTCCCATCCTCCCTCTCTCCCTCCTCCCTCCTCCCCTCCCATCCTCCCTCTCTCCCTCCTCCCTGCTAATTGTTCTGTTTCTAGAGGGGAAAACCCTGGCTATAGAAATACTTAGATTGTAAGTTGCTTCTCTCACCCTTCTTCCTCCTCTCCCCCTCCTCTCCACTCCTCTCCCCCTCCTCTCTCCTCCCCTCCACTCCACCTCCTCTCCCCTCCACTTCCCCCTCTCCCCCCTCCTCTCACCCTCCTCCTCCTCTCCTCTCCCCTCTCTCCTCCTCTCACCCTCCTCTCCTTTTCCCCCTCCACTCCTCTCCCTCTCCTCCTCCTCTCCTTCCCCCGCCCCTCCTCTCTTGGAGAGAGTACAGAGAGGAAAGAGAAGAGAGGACAAGGTGTTTCTTGGAGCCACACCCCGCCTCTCCTCTCCCCCCTCCTCTCCTCTCCCTCCCTCACCTTCTCTCTCTCTCTGCTCCCAGTTCCCAGGGAGCAGGCAGGCAGACTGCATGCTGGGTCGAGGCTTTGATGTTAGCAGGTACCCCCCTCCCACCCCCCCCCAGCGGCCTGCAGACCAGAGTCCTCCACACAGCACAGGTGGTACTGCTCACTCTAATATAGCTCAAACCTCAACTTGAAATAGTGGGGCCTGTCACAGGCAATCTGCTCTGGAGAGAGAGACTACTGCTCCTACCAGGGAGAGAGGGAGAGAGACTACTGTTCCTACCAGGGAGAGAGGGAGAGAGAGACTACTGCTCCTACCAGAGAGAGAGGGAGAGAGACTACTGCTCCTACCAGGGAGAGAGGGAGAGAGAGACTACTGCTCCTACCAGGGAGAGAGGGAGAGAGACTACTGTTCCTACCAGGGAGAGAGGGAGAGAGAGACTACTGCTCCTACCAGAGAGAGAGGGAGAGAGACTACTGCTCCTACCAGGGAGAGAGGGACTACTGCTCCTACCAGGGAGAGAGAGAGACTACTGCTCCTGCCAGGGAGAGAGGGAGAGAGGGAGAGGAGAATAGGGGCAGAGAAGGAGGGGGTTCACTGTTACCTGCCCTCAAAGGAGTGAGACAGGTAGGGGTGAGACAGGTAGGAGTGAGACAGGTATGGGTGAGACAGGTAGGGGTGAGACAGGTATGGGTGAGACAGGTAGGGGTGAGACAGGTAGGGGTGAGACAGGTAGGGGTGAGACAGGTATGGGTGAGACAGGTAGGGGTGAGACATGTAGGGGTGAGACAGGTAGGGGTGAGACAGGTAGGGGTGAGACAGGTAGGGGTGAGACAGGTAGGGGTGAGACAGGTAGGGGTGAGACAGGTAGGGGTGAGACAGGTAGGGGTGAGACAGGTAGGGGTGAGACAGGTAGGAGTGAGACAGGTAGGGGTGAGACAGGTAGGGGTGAGACAGGTAGGGGTGAGACATGTAGGGGTGAGACAGGTAGGGGTGAGACAGGTAGGGGTGAGACAGGTAGGGGTGAGACAGGTAGGGGTGAGACAGGTAGGGGTGAAAAGACAAGTGTTAAAAAGTGAAATGTAGACATCCACCCTGGGAATGTACCAGCCTCTCAGCCCCTCCTCCCGAGCTGGTCTCCCTGGAGACCACAACGACACGAACACTTTCAGATTCTGACAAATAACGGCGTTGGAGCCGGTATCTGTGTCTGTGGTCTCTGCTGCTAATGGCTTTCTGAGTGCTGTTTAATGGAGACTCACCTGTGGAGGAGGAACTACTCACTGACTTCATTCATCCCCCAAACAACACACACACACACGTGCGCATACACACACACACGTGCGCATACACACACACACACATTACATTTCATTTAGAAATTGTCTTAAGTGCAGAGGATTAGTTCAGAGTCGCTTTGCTTGGTAATAGTCCTCTGAACATCTTTCCTCAGGAGTGTGTGTGTGTGTGTGTCCTCAGGAGTGTGTGTCCTCAGGAGTGTGTGTGCGTGTGTGTCCTCAGGAGTGTGTGTCCTCAGGAGTGTGTGTCCTCAGGAGTGTGTGTGTGTGTGTGTCCTCAGGAGTGTGTGTCCTCAGGAGTGTGTGTGTGTGTGCGTGTGTGTCCTCAGGGTCTCTTGGTATTTTCTGCAGAGCCAGGGAGCCCAACAGAGTATCTTATACCACACACACACACACACGCAGGCACACACACACACACACACACACACACACACACACACACACACACACACGCAGACACACACACACACACATACACACACACACACACACACACACACACATACACACACACACGCAGGCACACACACAGCGACAGACAGAAAACATAAGATTAGGATGAACGCTAAGACTCAGTGTTTTCTTGGATGGTGTTTGTTTAAAGTTGTTGTTTTAGCCTGCAGCTCCATGGACTTGGACGAGGAGTTGTGGAAGAGGAGAACGCCTTCTGCTCACTCTGAATGTTAATGTACTCACTTATTCTCAAGCACACAGTCTCATGTTAGAACCAAGCAGGGAGTGTTTGGTGCAGCAGGTCTGGGAGCCAAGCAATCATAGCTTCTAACACTCCCAGACAGAACGACAGGCAGACAGACAGAGAGACAGACAGACAGACAGACAGACAGACAGACAGAGAGAGAGACAGACAGACAGGCAGGCAGGCAGGCAGGCAGGCAGGCAGGCAGGCAGACAGACAGACAGAGCGAGAACTTCCAGCTTCATGCTGGATCACAAGTGTACGTATTTATTGTAGTAGGTGTGTGTTTGTGTATTGTGTGTGCGTGTGCTGTGTGTGTTCATTCTGAGGCACTCACCTTTAAAGAGGAACTATGCTGCCCGTTCGAGTACCCCAGCAGTCCCCCCCAGAGAGAGGAAGATGGGGAGGATTAATGGTCGAGCCCCAACATGGTGCAATTAAATTTCTTCTTGCTAACATTTCTCACTGCCACCCCTCACCCCCCCCTCTCCCTCTCTCTCTCTCTCTGTCTCTCTCTCTCCTCTCTCTCTCTCTCCTCTCTCTGTCTCTCTCTCTCTCTCTCTCTCGGGGGTGCTAGCTAGACTTTGTTTGTTTTAATTAGTCTTCCATATGCAAATGGTATTTGTCTTTAATTGCAGCAAGTTGCAGTGAGGAGGAGAGAGGAGCAGGGGTGAGGAGGGAGGAGGAGGGGTGAGGGAGGGAGGAGGAGAGAGAGATAGGAGGGAGGAGGAGAGAGGAGGGAGAGCAGGGTGAGGAGGAGGAGGAGAATGAGGAGGGTCTCTTCTCTCTTCTTCTTTTCTTCTTTCTCTTCGCTTCTCTTTGTTTCTTCTTCTTCTTCTCTTCTTCTTTCTTCTTCTCGGGGCTTTTTTCCCTTGGTTCTTCTTTCTTCTTCTCTCTGCTTCTTTGTTCTTCTTTACTTCTTCTCTTTCTCTTTTTCTTCTCTTTTTTTTCTTCTCTCTCTTTCTCCTTTTTTTCGCTTCTTCTTCTTCTCTTCGGTCTTTGTTTGCTTCTCTCTTCTTTTGTTTTTTCTTCTTTCTTCTCCTCTGCTTCTTTTTTTTCTTCTTTCTTCTGCTTCTCTTCTTAGTTCTTTTTCTTCTCTTTCTCCTTTGCTCTTCTTCGTTTCTTCTTTTCTCTTCTTCTGTTTCCTCTCTCGTTCTCCCTTCTCCTTCTTTCCCTCCTCTCTGCCCTTTCTCTCTCCTTTCTCTCTCCTCGCTCTCTTTAGTGAGGGCAGAGAACGAGAGGATGAATGAAATAGGAGAGGAAAGTGTTGAGGTTAGAATGAGGAAGAGCACAACCAACCGCAAACTTCCTCAGGTTGACATCAGCATCAAGATGACATGCATCAG
>CAEFZP010002916.1:0-12500 GCA_903064625.1 Mallotus villosus
GTACGGTTTCAGCCAAGGCCCTCACTTCACAGCTTTGCAGTGTCTGCCAAGTCCCAGCCCCGTCCCCATCCCCGCCCAGCCTCGACCGTAGAGCCAGATATGTGTGTGGGATCTGAAACATCTTATAGTGCATTTGACACCTGAATGATCAGCTTAGGCACGCGCGCAAAGGAAACGAACCTCTCCCTCTCTTCTATCACCCCTCCTCGCTTTCTCAGCTCTCTCCCTCTCCATCACGCTGCCTCCCCCCTCTTTCTCATCTCTCTCCCTCTCTCACCCCTCCTCCTCCCCTCTTTCTCGTTCTTCTCTCCCTCTCTCAACACCACCCCTCCGCTCTCTTTTCTCATCTTCTCTCCCTCGCCTCACACCCCTCCTCCCCTCCCTCTTTCTCGTTCTTCTCATCCACTCGTCTCACCCCCGTCCTCTGCTTGATCTCTTACTCTTCTCCTCTCTCTCGCCGGTTAACACTCAGGACCCCCTCCTCCCCCCTCTTTCTCACTCTCTCGTGATCTCCTCTGCTCACACTTCCTCTCTCTTCGCAGCTGCTCGCCCTCTCGTCAACTCCTCTCTTTCGCAGCTTCGCTCCGCTCCTCGCGCACCCACTCTGTCGCATCTGCGCTCCCGCGCTCACCCCCTGCTCCCTCATCCCCCTCTGTCTCTCTCTCTCCCTCTCTCACGCCCCATCCTCGCTTTCTCTTCTCTCTCGCCTCTCTCACCCCCTCCTCCCCCCTCTTTCTCTTCTTCTCTCCTCTCGCTCCCTCCTACTGCTTTCTCATCTTCGCTCCCTCTCTCTCACTCGGGGTGGTTGCGGGCCCATCTTTCTTCTCTCCTCTCTCTCTCTCCCTCAATCTCTCCCTCCCTCCTCTCTTTCTCGTCTCTCGTCGCCTCTCTCACGTCCCTCCTCCCCCTCTTTCTCATCTCTCCCCTCTCACCTCCTCCCCCCTCGTTCTACTCAGTCGGCCTCTCCCTCTCTCACCCTCCTCCTCCCCCTCTTTCTCATCTGCTCATCCTCGCGCACTCACGTGCGCTCCTCCTCCCTCTCTCGCCCGCGCTCCTCGCCGCCCCTTGCTGTCCTCGTCTCCTCTCCTCTCGCACCCCCTCCGCTCGGTCCTCTCATTTCTCATCGTCTCTCCCTCCTCTCTGCATCTTTCCTCTTCGCGCTCTCCTCGCTCACCCCTCCCTCCTCCGTCCCTCTTTCTCTTCTTCATCTCCACCTCAATCGTCGATCTCACACTCTTTCTCCTCATTCTCTCTCCCTCTCTCTCTCACCCCTCTTTTCTCCATCTTCTCGCGCTCTCACCCCCTCCCTCCTCCACACCCTCTTTCTCGTTTCTTCGCATCCTCTTCTCTCCCGCTCTCACCCCCTCCGCGCTGGCTCGTCTTCTCTCCTCTCTCTCACCCCCTCTCCCCCCTCTTTCTCGCGCTCTCGATCTTCGCTCGTCTCGCACTCACTCTACGCCCGTCGGTCTCCTCGTCGCTCCCTCTCTCACGCCCGCCGCGCGGTCTCTCTTCTTCTCATCCCGCTCTCGCACACCCCTCGCTCCCCCCTCGGTCCGCTTCGGCGCTCCCGCGCTCACCCGGCGCACGCCGCTCTTCATCTCTCTCTTCTCGCCCGCTCGCACACTCCTCTCTGTCTCCGATCTCTCTCTCATCTCCAGGCTCGATCTCACTCCTCCCCGCCATCTTTCTCCTCTTCTCGCGTCTTCTCGGCCCTCTCACTCTCCTCCTCGCTGCTTTCGCTTCTTCTCTCCCTCATCTCAAAAAACCTCCCCTCCACCCAGTCCCCCCTCTTTCACTCTCTTCTCAATAGCCCTCTCTCACGCAAAGCCCCTCCTCGCTCTTTCTCTCTCTCTCTCTTCTCCCTCTGCTCACGCACTAAGCGCTTATCCTCTCTTCTCTCGCCTCCCCCGCCTCCTCCCTCCTCTTTCTCTTCTTCCTCTCTCTCCTCCGTCTCCCTCCCCTCCCGCCTCTTATCGCATCTTCTCTCCTACGCTCCGTCACACCCCTCTCCCACCCTCTGTTCTCTCTCTATCTACTCGCCTCTACCTCACGCTCGTCCCACCCTCTTATCTCTATCTTCTCTCCCTCCACCCCTCCTCCCATCCTCTTTCTCCTCTTCTCACTCCCTCTCTCACCTCACTCCTCCTCCTCCCCCTCTTTCTCTTCTTCTCCTCCACTCTCTCACTCCCGGTCCCCTCCTCCCGCCCTCATTCTCGATTCTCTCTCACCTCCGTCCATCTCTCGGCCTCCATCCACCCGACATCGTTCTCTATCTTCATCTCCCGCTCTCTCACATCCTCCCCCTCATTTCTCTCTTCTCGTCCCTCTCTCTCCCTCCTCCCCCCTCTTTCTCTCTTCTCTCTCCTCCACCCTGCTGATCCTGATATGGAACCGGCAGCAGGAGAGAGAGTGTGTAGAAGATCCTGTCCGACAGAGAGAGAGAGAGTGGAGGGTGGAGAGGAAGGGGGTGAGAGTGAGGGAGAAAGAAAGAGAGGGAGGGAGATATAGAGGGAGAAAAGGAGAAAGAGATACCAGGTAAAAGATTGAAGAGTTCCCGCTGTTACCGCACACTGCTTTGGTGACCTTTAAACCACTTTGGGTCTCTCTCTCTCTCCGACCAATCACAAACCTTGGCACCATCTGTTGAGTCCCCCTGTAGACCACGCCCCTCTTTAATACACCAGAGCTTAACTCCTCAGAGCCAGCACATGCTGCAAAGCACTCTGGGAAATGAAGTTCTCCATGCTCTGTCTCTGTCCTACACAGAACAGATTTTGGTTTCTCTGGCACCGTTGACCTTTCCGATTGGCTTGACGTCAATTGGTTTTCTTAGAAGGCACGGGTATAACGTAATTGTTCTCTCCCGAATTGTGTGTTGTCATGCCAACTGCGCCGGTGTGGAGAGGGTCAGGGCAAACCGTCTGGCTGTCCTCGCCACGACCCCGACCATCAAACACAGCACCAGCCTCTCTCCAATGTTCTGTTTGTCTTTCCCCAAACGGAGCACGTACACACTGTGGATAACATGCTGTGTGTGTGTGTGTGTGTGTGAGTGTGTGTGTGTGTGTGTGTTTACGGGCCCTATACGTCAGTGGAACAAAAACAGTCCTATCTGGACTCCCAGGGTCCTGTTGTTGGTGTCCGTGCGTTGGCCCCGGCCAATCAGAGAGCAGCTCCCAGAAGGCCGTAGTGATAGGATGGGCATCCTCTTCCTGTCTGGCAGACACTGTTTCCTGTCCCTCTCAGGGATCGGTCACTGTCACCTGCCCTCCGTACAGCCCTGTGTTTTTCACCATCCTTCTTCACACAGGAAGCTAGATTACAGTTATATAACTGGATTTCCCAGCGAACAAGTATATTTTAGAACATCAAAATCAGCTGCCATTGTATATTCCCATTTTGTCGAAACAACTTTAATCCTACCTTGCCTAAACTTTTAACCTCTCTCCTCCTCATCCCTCTCTCCCTCCTCCTCATCCCTCTCTCCCTCCTCCTCATCCCTCTCTCCCTCCCCCTCATCCCTCTCTCCCTCCCCCTCATCCCTCTCTCCCTCCGTCCAGGTGACGAGCAGAGTGAAGGCAGAGCGCGGTAGCAGGCATGAGCGCGGACGGCCGTCAGGGGGTGGTGACCACCCCTCCCGCTCCCAGCGGGGGTCCTAAGGAGCGCTACTTCGACCGCATCGACCCCAACGACCCCCGAGTACCTGCGCGATCGCAACATGTCACCTGACCTGAGGCAGGACTTCAACATGATGGAGCAGAAGAAGAGGGTCACCCAGATCCTGCAGAGTCCTGTGAGTCTCCACGTCACCTATATCTATACTGTCGTCCTGTGAGTCTACGTGGCCTATATCTATGTCAAGATACTGTCGTCCTGTGAGTCTACGTGACCTATATCTATGTCAAGATACTGTCGTCCTGTAAATCTACGTGACCTATATCTATGTCAAGATACTGTAGTCTTACGAGTCTACGTGGCCTATATCTATGTGGAGATACTGCTGTATACTGGCTTACATCTTGATACTGTAGTTCAGAGAGAGAGAGAGAGAGAGAGGGAGAGGGGGAGAGAGAGAGAGAGGGGGGAGATGAGAGAGAGAGAGAGAGAGAGAGAGATGAGAGAGAGAGAGAGTGAGAGAGAGAGATAGAGAGTGAGAGATAGAGAGAGATCGAGGGAGTAGGGTGGAGGGGGAGCGAGCTGAGGGTAGAGGGCGAGCGAGGCCGAGCGGGAGATGGGGGGGGAGGGGGAGTGGAAGTGGTGACTGTCTCTGTCCATCTGTGGACACACAGGATTCGTCTCCATTCTGTGTGGCGGTTGGTGTTTCACAACCCTCAAACCTTGAAAGGGTTAACCAACACTAACCACCACGCCCACAACCCTATATAACCACACACACACACACACACACCACACCCCCCCCCCACACACACACACACACACACACACCACACCACACACACACACACACACACACACACCACACCCAGTGTGTTTCCTCGACCGTCTGTTCCCTCTGGAGTTGAACCTGACTACTGACTCCACTCTGGGCTGAAACCTCTGAGCTGTGACCCTGCTTGGTTAGCTGTGTGTACCTAACGTATCCTCATGTTGACTCAGGGAAGGCCTGTCTGTCTGCCTGCAGAACTCTGCTGATTTACTGTGTGAGATCAGCAGATATGCACGCCTCGGGCTAGTGTGTGCGAGCGCGTGTGTGTGTGTGTGGTGTGTGTGTGTGTGGTGTGTGTGTGTGTGTGTGTGTGTGTGTGGTGGGTGCAGCTTGTTCTTATAGAACGCTGTTAAAAGTGTTTCCTCATGCTACACACACACATCATGGTAGTGTTGGCGGGCTCTCCTACTAGCTGCTTGGCCAAGTGTGTGTGTGTGTGTGTGTGTGTGTGTGTGCGTCAGTCTCTTTGTGTGTATGTGAGCCAGCCGAGTGTATAATCCCAGACACTAGTAACAGGTGTGTCCCCAAGGGCTCTGCATTCACACAAGCCACATTAGGTCAATTCCACTACAGCTCTACCGCTCACACACAGGCAACAACAACAAGCTAACAACAACTAGCTAACAACAGCAAGCTAACAACAAGCTAACAACAACTAGCTAACAACAACAAGCTAACAACAAGCTAACAACAACTAGCTAACAACAACAAGCTAACAACAAGCTAACAACAAGCTAACAACAACTGCAATATTTTAGGCTCTCTTACACTCTCTCTCTCTCTCTCTCTCTCTCTCTCTCTCTTTCTCTCTCTCTCTCTCTCTTTATCTTTATTATCCCCTCTCTCTCTCTTGCTTCTTGCTCACTCTCTGTCTCTCTATCTCTATCACACCCTCCCGCCCCTCCTCTCTTCCTCTTCTCCCCAGTCACTGTGTGAAAGGCAGTCATTGTGCTGACTAACCTGGCCAGTCTGTTTGTGTGTCTGAACATAATTATATGATGTACCTTTACCGCATGTGTGAGTTGTATTTCCTGATGTTGTCGTGTGTGTGTGTGTGCGCGTGTGTGTGCGCGTGTGTACGTGTGTGTGTGTGTGTGTGTGTGTGTGTGCGTGCGTCCCGATGAGGTACGGGTATGAAAGCTGTCACCGATGACACACACTCCTTTGATCGCTCCGCAAGTGTGGACACGCCGCCAGACTCCCGTTACATCTCAAACCCTTGTTCCTCTTTCCCACGCTTCACGGTACAGAAATAACATACACACGTACCCCCTCCCCACCTACACATACACACACAGACACCTCCCCCCCACACACACACACACACACACACGGGCACTGTGTGCCGAACGCAGAGGAGAGACGGGTGGAGGAGGGGTGGAGGATTCCTACAGTTCCACCTCGTATGGATTTGCAGTTCCCCTTACAGTAGGACGTGCTGTCGACCGTCCCGCGAGCCTTCGGAGATGATTGGAGATGGAGGGAGGGAGGAGGGGAGAGCTTTTGTCAGGCAGGGCCAGGGTGACCTGGCTGCGTTTCAGATCATCTCTCTAACATCCTTCCCTGTTCTTTGGTGACAGCTTGGACACGTTCCACTCTAGATGTATTCTGTATTCTTAAGCCCTCAAACTCCTCAGATCAATAATCCCAGCCCTGGCATTTCAAGAAGATTAACTCTCGATGTGGGTTTGAACGTTCGTGGCAGCGTTGTTTTTCTGTTGCTGTGAAGGGGATGCGCGGCACAGAGACCAAGACTCTGGATTGGACGGGATAGTTTTGAGCTTTCTCATCAGGCAGAGTTGAGGACGACTATGCATGCCAGTTAAAGACCCCCCGGGGCCAACATACTGGGATTGGAGCTCTGTGCTGCGTTCAGTTGTGAGATTAGAACATCATTTTAGTTTAGCAAGGACGCCTCACGAGGTTTAACCGCACGCATACACACACACGCATACACACACACACACACACACACACACACACACATACACACACACATACACACACACACACACACACACACATACACACACACATAGACACACACACACAGACACACACACACACACACACTGGCACGTCACTGTGTAGCGAAAATGTGAAATGTGCTTTTCGTGAGTGCAGGTTTATTTCTGTCACTGTACCGCAGAGGCGGATTGAAATATTAATGGTGCCGATCCACTTTAGAATCCAAGGATTAATCTGTTTAGATGACGGGAATCAAATCTCTGGCGTTATAATCTGCTGGGAACACACACACACACACACACGCATCCACGCTGGCGTGCGTTTGTGTGTGTGTGTGTGTGTTTGTGTACATGTGTCTTTTCCAGTGTGGCTTCCAGCAACAGGCCACTAGCAAGTATTCTGTTGCAGGATCAAAACAAAGACATTTCTAATGGAGCTCCGCTCACAGGATCCCCTGCCAGGCCAGGTGAATAGATAGCAGAGTGAATAGATAGCAGAGTGAATCGATGGCAGAGTGAATAGATAGCAGAGTGAATAGATAGCAGAGTGAATAGATAGCAGAGTGAATAGATAGCAGAGTGAATAGATAGCAGAGTGAATAGATAGCAGAGTGAATAGATAGCAGAGTGAATAGATGGCTGAGTGAATAGATAGCAGAGTGAATAGATAGCAGAGTGAATAGATAGCTGAGTGAATAGATGGCAGAGTGAATAGATGGCAGAGTGAATAGATAGCAGAGTGAATAGATAGCAGAGTGAATAGATGGCAGAGTGAATAGATAGCAGAGTGAATAGATAGCAGAGTGAATAGATAGCAGAGTGAATAGATAGCTGAGTGAATAGATAGCAGAGTGAATAGATAGCTGAGTAAGCCGCAGAGGGAAGAGAAGGATGTAGAAGTTACCGCTGCCAACAGGACTGCATCTGCTACAGCAGAGCCCAGAGCTAACCCTCACACAGTGTCTTTCTCTGTGGCGCGCACACACTCCCACACACACACTCTCTCTCTCGCACGCACACACACTCTCACACACACACACTCTCTCTCTCTACCCTCTCTCTCACACACACTCCCACACACACACTCTCTCTCTCTCACACACACTCCCACACACACACACACACACACACACACACACTCTGTCACGCACACACTCCCACACAAACTCTCTATCGCTATTGCACACAGACACAGCCACACCGCCGCAAAGCTACAGTACAGGCTCTGTTCCAGAACTCTGGGCCAACCAGGGCCGAGCCCCCCGTCGCTATGGCGACATCCCCCCGAGCAACAGCAGAATGCGTTTGTCGCAGGCTGTGTACCGGGGGACCCTGCGACGCTTCCGAGGTCCCTGTGATGCTGCAGTTCCAGGAACTCCCCCGCGCGGGCGCAGAATGAATGGCCCCGCTCCATCCGCCTTTACTGTAATGGACCGTCCCATGGAGCGATCAGGGGGGGAGCGGAGGGGGAGCGGCGTCACAGTTGTTTTGTGTACAGAATCAGCCAGCTCTGTTTGGGACTCTCGCAGAAGTCGAGGAAGAGAGAGAGAGTGAGAGACATGGAGAGAAGAGAGGAAGAAGGAGACATGGAGAGAAGAGAGGAAGAAAGAGACATGGAGAGAAGAGAGGAAGAGAGAGACATGGAGAGAAGAGAGGAAGAGAGAGACATGGAGAGAAGAGAGGAAGAGAGAGACATGGAGAGAAGAGAGAAAGAGATGAAAAGCATGAATATTGGATGTGGCCGCGATGTGGAAAGTCATTGTCACGGAAATTGTGTCATGTCCTATTTTTCTCTTTTCATCTCCCTCTCTCCTCCGTGCTCTGTTCCCCGGCTCGCGTTTGAAAAGTTCCTCTCACTTGTTTTGAGTTCACTCTGACGGGGCGCTACCTTCAGTTGGGTCTTGCGTAAGCGCTCGTGACGGAAACGTTTCACCATCTCCAGTATTACAGCACTACCGTCCAATCACCCTTCACAATACGCTAGTCTGCCCAATCAGGACTCAGTAAAGGCCTAACCATCAAATGAGTGGGTCCCTATTATAATGATTGGCCTCTGTGTTGAGTCACTGTTCAGTTGTCATGTTAGAACCTTTTTTACTGCCTAGCAACTGTTGTAATGGATGTCCACATTACGTCGTCAAGAATTTTAAATGTAGTTATTAAGCTGTCGCTGTCAATGTGTAGCCTGCCAATCACACCCAAAGATGACTTGTCTGTGTTGATTACTGACATCTCTCTTCCTTTCATCCCACCCTCTCCCTCCTCCCTCCCTCCCTCTCCTTGCTCCCTCCCCTCCTCCCTCCCTCCCTCCCTCCCTCCCTCTCCTCGTTCCCTCCCTCCCTCCAGGCCTTCAAGGATGAGTTAGAGGGGATGATCCAGGAGCAGGTGAAGAAGGGCAACAACCCCACAGGCCTGCTCGCCCTCAGGCAGATCGCTGACTTCTTCATGTCCAGCTCCGTGGCCGGCTTCAGCACCTCCCCCCTCAGTGAGTAGTGGTCCGGCCCGTCGCTGTGGGTAAAATGATCCCAGGGGTGTAACGGAGTGTACCAAGTCGGTACCGCGGCGGGTGGGCGAGCGGAAATGTATAAATGTCTCTCTCTCTCTCACACACACACACACACACACACACACACACACACACACACACACGTAGACGAACACAGATGAACGAATGTGCAGACACCCTCACTCTTCTCAAGACAGACAAACACACACACACAGACAAACACACACACTCACACACACAACACACACACACTCTCTCTGTCTCACAAACACACTCTCTCTGTCTCACACACACACACACACACACACACACACACACACATAGCTGATCCTATTCCCAGACGAGTCAGGAAGAGCCGTGCATATTTCCCCATATACCCCCACCCCTCTGTCCTGTCCAGGTTTACACACCCAGTCTACTCCCAAGCCCCGCCCCCCGGAATGCAGAACTAATGTCCAATTACCATGACGACCGAAATATACCTTCTCAGTTTAGCTCTGGCGCTATAACCGAGCCCAAATTCACTTAGCTTTCATGTCAGTTTGTCCCCCATTTGACTAATGTCTCCAATTTGTGGTGGATTTTTACAGGCTGTGCAAAGACAAGTGTGTACAATCTCCAAATACAGCCCTTTTAAAAGCTAAACCGATTCCTGAACAGTACAGCAGCATATTGACGTCTATGTTTGTCTCCCCCCCCCAACCCCCCGTTTCCAGGTCTTGGAATGGTCACTCCCATCAACGACGTGTATGGTCTGGACCCTACCACTATGGTGAAGGGGGAGAAGCAGACACGTTGCAAGCTGGCCAGCCTCTACAGACTGGTGGATCTGTTCAGCTGGGCCCACTTCGCCAACTCCTACATCACGGTACGTTCTTCTTACATTTACATGTAGTCATTTAGCAGACGCTCTTATCCAGAGCGATTTACAGTAAGTACAGGGACATTCCCCCGAGGCAAGTAGGGTGAAGTGCCTTGTCCAAGGACACAAAGTCATTTTGCACGGCCGGGTATCGAACCAGCAACCTTCTGATTACTAGCCTGATTCCCTAACCGCTCAGCCACCTGGGGTCCTTTTTGCCATCTCAGGCGACTTTTAGACACATGTTGATGTTGACGTCGGTGTTGTTGTTGTTGTTTAGGTCCGAGTCAGCAAGGAGCAGGACCACATCCTCATCCTCCCCAGAGGCCTGTCCTTCTCCGAGGCCTCCGCCTCCAACATGGTGGGTCCAGACACTGTGTGTGTGTGTGTGTGTGTGTGTGTGCGTGTGTGTGTGTGTGTGTGTGCGTGCGTGCGTGTGTGTGTGTGTGCTGACACCGTGCCCCGTCGTAAAGGCAGTCCCTGGCAGACCTCCTCCGCACCAGGCCAAACATGTCCAAGGTCCAGATCTGCTGAGTCAAGCGGTAGGGAGAGATAGGGGAGAGGGTGGGGGGGGGGATAGGGGAGAAGGGGGGAGAAAGAAAGAGAGAGAGAAAAGCAGGGAAGGGGGGAGTAAGACAGAAGGAGAGGGGACAGAGAGAGAGGGTGTGGAGGGTTGGGAGAGGACAAGGGGAGAGGGGGACAGAGAGAGTTAGGGGAGGGAGAAAGAGAGAGAGCAAGAGGAGGGAGAGGGGGACAGAGAGGAAGGCGGAGAGGGGAGAAGGCAGAGAGAGAGAGTCAGCTGATTAACCACTACCCAGTCCTGTTGGCTCTCTGTGCGGCACTCTGCTGCCAAGAGACTGAGGTTACCAGGGTGTGTTTGTGTGTGTGTGTTTGTGTGTGTGGGTGTGTGTGTGTGTGTGTGTGTGTGTGTGTGTGTGTGTAATAGTGTACAAGAAGGAACGCAACGTTATCCTAAAGTGCACAGTGTTATCCACCAGTCGACCCTGAACCATTCTGATAAGTTATTGTACACATGTTTTGCCTGTGGAAATAAATGCATTGATGTTAGCTTTAACGAGTGGTTGTGTGTGTGCGCGCGTGTGTGTAGTTGTGTGTGAGAGAAACGACAGTTGTCCCAGCTCATGCCAAACAAAGAGAGCCTAAACTATTGTTGACATGCAGGAGTTATATAGGCCACACGTCACCCCCCCCCCTTCCCACACACACACACACACACACACACACACACACACACACACACACACACACACACACACACACACACCTGTTTTCTATGGCTGCAGGCTGCAGGTGTGTCTAGGTAGGTGAAATACCTGTCAGGTTTACTTAGTTGATAGCTAGGACTAGCTCACGTGTGTACTGTGCTGGTCTACAGTAATGTACTTCACCCTACTAATAATTAGGCTGAAGGTCATTTCGGAGCAAAATATTTTCTTTCATTCATATTTCAGACCGGTTGAGGGTGGAAAAATGATATTTTGCCTTAAAGGGAAAGTTACCTTAAAGTTATCCCACAATCAATATCGTCTTACAGTGGAAAGAGTTTGGCTCTGGTCAAAAAGAATTACAGTGGAAGACGCTAACTTTAAAATCAAACTTTATTTGTATTTTTAGTATTTGACCCTGGGCAACAGAGTGCCATGTCATCTTGCTGAATGCAGAAAGTTCAACGGTCTTTGTTTTTGACTGGCTTCCAGAAAGCTCTGTTAGATGTGGGGTTGTGGTCAGACTGCAGAGTGTCACAGCCAAGACCGCGACAACGCAGCTGCACAGTCGAGGATATACAGTCGTATGCAAAAGTTTGGGCACCCCTGATAATCTCCATTACTTTCATCTATAAAATGTTGGGCGTTTGGATGAGGAACGTCTTTGTCATATATATACACATACGTCATGGACAGTGATATTTTAGCCGTGAAATAAGGTTTATTTGATAAACAGAAAATATGCCATACGCATCATAAGAGAATTAGACACTTGCATAAATTTGGGCACCCCAACAGAAAAATCACATTCATATTTAGTAGAGCCTCCTTTTGCAAAAATAACAGCTTCTAGACGCTTTTTATATCCTCTGATGAGTGTCTGGATTCTGGATTGAGGTAATTTGGACCATTCTTCCTTACAATACATCTCCAGTTCAGTATGGTTTGATGGGTGCCTAGCGTGGACAGCCCGCTTCAAGTCACCCCATAGATTTTCAATTATATTCAAGTCTGGGGACTGGGATGGCCATTCCAAAACATTGTAGTTGTTCCTCTGCATAAATGCCTTAGTGGATTTGGAGCAATGTTTCGGGTCGTTGTCCTGCTGGAACACCCAACTGCGCCGTAACTTCAGCTTTGTTACAGATTCTTGAACATTATTGTCCAGAATTTGCTGGTACTGAGTTGAATCCATACGACCTTCAACTTTAACTAGATTCCCAGTTCCTGCACTAGCCACACAGCCCCACAGCATGACGGACCCCCCACCAAATTTTACTGTGGGCAGCAAGTGTTTTTCTAGGAATGCTGTGTTCTTTTGCCTCCATGCGTAACGCCTCTTGTTGTGACCGAATAACTCCATCTTTGTCTCATCAGTCCACAGCACTTTGTTCCAAAATGAGCCTGGCTTGTTCAAATGTAGTTTGGCAAACCTCAAGCAAGCCTTTTTGTGGCGCGTGTGCAGAAAAGGCTTCTTCCGCATCACTCTCCC
>CAEFZP010002916.1:17500-33933 GCA_903064625.1 Mallotus villosus
CAGGGTCACACACACCCCCTCCCCAGGGTCACACACATCACCTCCCCAGGGTCACACACATCACCTCCCCAGGGTCACACACATCACCTCCCCAGGGTCACACACATCACCTCCCCAGGGTCACACACATCACCTCCCCAGGGTCACTCACAACCCCTCCCCAGGGTCACACACATCACCTCCCCAGGGTCACACACATCACCTCCCCAGGGTCACACACATCACCTCCCCAGGGTCACACACATCACCTGCCCAGGGTCACTCACATCACCTCCCCAGGGTCACTCACATCACCTCCCCAGGGTCACACACACCCCCTCCCCAGGGTCACACACATCACCCCCCTAGGGTTAGATACATGTACCACATATAGGGGTAGATATACCCTTTAGGTGGTAGGTACAGTATAGCTCAGTATAGTCTCCAGAGATCCCAGGTTCAAATTCCCCCCTGTCCACTGTGTGTGTGTGGTGTGTGGTGTACAGGTGCTGGTCCTGAGGAACCATGGAGTGGTGGCCCTGGGAGAGACCATCGAAGAGGCCTTTCACTACATCTACAACGCCCAGTATGCCTGCGAGATCCAGGTAAACACACTCACACACACACACACTCACACACACTCTCACACACACACACACACACACTCACACCACACACACACACACACTCTCTCTCGTCATCAAATGGAAAAGAACACGTGATATTATGTACATAACGGAGTGTAAACGTTGAGAGAAAAGTCCACAGCTACGGTTCCATTAGGAGTATGGTGTGGGCAGGGTGCCCTTGTTGTGATGGGGATCGTTACCGGGGCGATGCCAGGCATTCCAGAGGCCATGTGTGGTTGTAATGTGTGTGGTTGCCTGATGATGCTGTAGAGAGATGTGGCTGGCTGGCTGTTGTTGTTGGAACACGACCTGTGGTTCTAGGGATCATTTAATACGGCACCTGTGTGTGTGTGTGGGGGTATGCGTGTGTCCCTGTGTGTGTGTGTGTGTGTGTGGTGTTACTGCAGGCCTCAGTAGCAGCAGTATTAATCCTCTCTTTGGACTCGGGCCAACAGGCAAACAAAAACATTCAAGCAGCATGTCTGCAAATCCCATGCTTAGATTCTGCTGCTTCCCTCATCCTCGAAACACGCTCGTACATCCAGTACCTCCCATCCCTCCCATCTCTCCTCTCTCCCTCTCTCCCTCTCTCCCTACTCTCCCTCTCTCCCTCCCTCCCTCCCTCCTTCCTCACCCCACCCTCCTCCCTCCCAGGTGAACGCCATCTCGTGTGCGGGCAGCGTGGACAACCTGATCGTGCTGGACCAGGAGAAGTACAAGAGCCGAACACAGGGCGTGGCCGAGGCGGGCGTCGCCATGGGAACACAGCACAAGTGGAAGATCGGAGAGCTGGAGTTTGAATCCCTCATGAGAATGCTGGACAACCTGGTGAGGCTCTCTCTCTCTACATCTCTGTCTATGTCTCTCTGTCTATCACTCTCTCTCTCTATCTCTCTATGTCTCTTTCCCTCTCTGTGTCTGTTTATCTCTGTTATCTGTCTGTCTGTCTGTCTCTCTGTCTCTCTTTATCTTCCTGCCGCTCTCTGGCACCAGCGATGGAAAAGAGAGGGGGGTAGGAGAGGGAGTGGTGGGGGGGGGGAGAGGGAGGGGTGGGGGGGGAGAGGGGGGGGAGAGTGGAACACCACAGGGCGCTATGAAGGAGGGAGGGAGCAGGAGAAGGAGAGAGACGCCACGCACTCACTGTGCCAGCTGCACATGCTCGCTGCCCTCTGTCGTGACCCGGCCCAGCGTGGCAGCACAGCAGACCCGGCCCTGGGCCCCCCCCTCCATGCCCCCCCCTCCATGCCATGCCCCCCCCTCCATGCCCTCTCCTGGCACTGCCAAGCCAACATATGGGCTGGGTCACACCAAGGTTGTTAGCGGGGTTGATTAGAGTGGCGTTTGGCACAATCTCACATCGAGGGGGTAGCCGGGGAGAAGGACGAGATGGGGGGAGAGAGAGAGAGAGAGGAGAGAGAGAGAGAGAGGGAGAGAGAGAGAGAGAGAGAGAGAGAGAGGAAATGGCAGTTAGGCAGTGAGAGTAATTGAGGAAGTGGATGAATCAAGGAAGGATTTACAAAGGGTTGGAAAGAGAGATCAATTGAGTAGGAGACAGAGAGATTAGTGAAGAGAGAGAGAGACAGAGGGATGGGTAGAGAGAGCGAGAGAGAGCGAGAGAGAGAGGACAGGAAATGGCTCAGCTGACTCTTGGTCTTGGTTGCCAAGAGACGGAGGTCACACATCGTTGTTTTTCCACTATCCTGCTGTGGACATATTATGGGATGTCTCTGTGACTCTGTTCTCTCTCCCTCCCACTGTCTCTCTCTCCTCCTCTCTCTCTGTGTGCTGCTTTGTGGGACAAGGCCAAACCCAGACACTCTCAACCTCGCACGAACTCTCCAGACTCCCTGATCTCTACTTTACAAACAAGAATCTATAAATATATAACCTATAAAACATTATATAATTCATAAAACTGTACTTCACTGAGTTCCATTAACTGAATACTCATTGGGTATTTATTGATGTATTCATTTATTTATTTATTTGCTGGGCCAGAGAAAGTGAAGCTTCAGTTGTGCTGGTCCATCTCTCATCTCTCTGTTATCCTCCCTTTCTCTCACCTCTGTCTCTCTCTCTCCCTCCTTCACCCCCCCTCCCCCACCCCCCCCGTCTCCCAGGGTTACCGGACGGGCTACGCCTACCGCCACCCCATCGTGCGGGAGAAGCTGCGCCACAAGAGCGAGGTGGAGATCCCGGCGACGGTGACGGCGTTCGCGTTCGAGGAGGAGGAGGGGGGCGGCGGGCGGGGGGGGGGCCCCTGCGCTTCCTCCAGCAGAGACAGCAGAGGGAGAAAACACGCTGGCTCAACTCCCCCAACAGCTACACCAAGGTCAGCCTGGACGGAGAGGAGACCCACGCCAGGACCACGGTGAGGAGGGAGGGGGAGAGGTAGGGGGGGGAGGGAGGGAGAGGGGGGGAGGGAGGGAGGGAGGGAGGGGAGGAGGGGGAGGGAGGGAGGGAGAGAGGGAGAGAGGCGTGGGTGTTTCACAGGTGTTTCCCTCTCTCACACAGTCTCTGAGACTGCTCTGCTCTTTGTATTAGCCTGCCCTCTGTTGGTGGGTGGGGGAATTACACCTGCGGGTCCTCCAACTCACCAGCCTGTATGTAGTCAGCTATGTGACCGTGTGTGTGTGTGTGTGTGTGTGTGTGTGTGTGTGTGTTTGTCTCCGTCTCCAGTGGATGAAGGCTGACGAGACAGGGACCCCCCATCAGGATTGAGGACCCCAACCAGTTTGTCCCCATGAACACCGACCCCAGCGAAGTGCTGAAGAAGAGAAACAAGGTCATTACCAAACTGTCAACTGTCACTTTTACACATCACACACATACTAACAGTTAGTGTGTTTATCTTTACCCACAGATACTAACAGTTAGTGTGTTTCGTTTAAGTCAACAGAATAGCAGTCGTTAGTCAGTATAGCCTTCTGTAAAAACAAAATATGTCACTTAAACTGTGACGATGTTGATGTCCTCTCCCAGATCAGAGAGCAGAACAGGTGGGACTTGATGACATCAGGGCCTCGCTCCCAGCACCTGGCCAGCATCCCCATCGATGAACCTCGCCAGGTAAGCACACCTGACAGGATTATTAACACTGTACATGTTGTATTGTGTACTATAGTCAGTTATGAAGGGTGAATCTATATATACATCTTGTTTTAGAGAGGTATGGGTATAGCTTAGAGGTAGGGGAATTGACTGCAAAATAGAGGTTGCAGGTCTAAAGCTATATGACAGTATAGTCAAATATCTCCTGTAGTGGACAAAATGTATGTAACTATAGCCTCACTGTCAAATGTGGAATCTGTGGTAAAGCAAAGCCCATTGGTTCGATTGCACATCTCACTAGTGCTTTGAATCTTGACTTTACGTGTGTTTTCTCTTGAAATCTCTGTTTGGTTTCACTGGCTCTGTGCATCCACTGTGCTCGTCAGTATATCTACCCCAGGTTCATACAAGAGGGCAAATAGTTGTTGAATTTAAATGTGCTTCCACAATTCACCACTAGATGGGGCTAAAAAACCCTAACATCTAACACCAACCACCCTCTGACTGACTAGTTCCCTCGAACATGTCCTAACACCCTTACTAGTGTTCAGCAAGTGAACCAGGTTTGGCTAAAGTAACCTTGTTAAGATCGTCATGTCAACAGTCAGGCTGTGAGCGTGTGGGCGTGTGCCCAGAAGGCGTGTGCCGCGTTGTAACCCCGTCCACCTGTTGTGTGTGTGTTGTACTAAAGGACCCCATGCAGAGACAGGTAACGTCTCTCTACTCACTCCTAAGTGTCTCACTGTTCAGTGCGAAGCCTTGGTTTGGGACCGAACCCTCCATTTCAGTTGACTTCCTGTTCAGTTGACTTCCTGTTCCTGTTCCTGTTCAGTTGACTTCCTGTTCCTGTTCAGTTGATTTCCTGTTCCTGTTCGTTGTCTCCCTGCATGGTTGCAGCCTCCGTTTCGTTTAATTTGATGTCTTTTGATTCCCGATGTGATGACGTGATTGGAGGTTCGGCGTTGGGTATTGGAAGTGTATTTTTGTATTCACTCGTCATCGTTTTTTGAGAGAATGTGATGGTGAAGCATGACTACAACGTTCTGGAGCTCGACTCAGAGACAGACGTTTTCACTAGCATGTGTATGCACAGTAGGGTATCTATGTGTATGCACAGTAGGGTGTGTGTGTGTGTGTTGTGTGTGTGTGTATGTACAGTCGTGTGTTGTGTGTGTGTCTCTGTTATATTGGACTTCATTTGAGTACCCTTATCACACCGTGCCACAACAAAATATGGACATTGTGCTTGTGTCGTTTTGCATGTACTAACCCTCTCTCCCCCACCCCATCCCTCCCTCCCCACACACACACACACCCTCCCTCCCTGCCCGCCCCACCCCCATCCGCCCGCCCGCCCACACACACAACAACACCCTCCCGACCTCCCTCCCACCACACACACCCCACTCCCTCCCCGCCCCCCACACACACACACACACACCCTCCCTCCCTCTCCGCCCCACCCCATCCCTCCCTCCCCACACACCCTCCCACACACCACCCCTCCCTCCCTCTCCCCACCCCATCCCTCCCCCCCACACCACACACACCCCTCCCTCCCTCTCCCTCTACCCCCACGCCCCCTCTCCCCCCAGCCGTACGTGGCCACAGATGATGACCAGGCGGTGCCCCTGCCCCCCAACCCCTTCAGTCAGCTGTCTGAGAAGGAGATGGAGGACTACAGGAAGAACGTGGAGCGCAGGCAGCTCGGACTGCAGGGTGAGGAACACACACAGGGACACACACACACACAGGGACACACAGGACACACAGGAACACGGGGACACACACACACACAGGGACACACAGGACACACACAGGGACACACAGGAACACTGGGACACACACACACACAGGACACAGACACACACACACAGGGACACACACACACACACACACACACACACACACACATACACACACACACACAGGACACACAGGAACCACACAGGGACACACAGGAACACAGGGACACACACACACAGGAACACACATCAGGCACACACAGTCACACACAGGGACACACAGGAACACAGGGACACACACACACACAGGAACACACACAGGGACACACACAGGGACACACACAGGGACACACAGGGACACACACACACACACACACACAGGAACACACACTCACACACGGGACACAGGGAACACGGGACACACACGCACAGGAACACACACACAGGGACACACACACGTAGCACATGGTCGGCATGTGTTCCTGTTCTCCTAGTTGTGGTTCTCCGTGCTCATCCCAGGCTCCGTCACATACTAAAGAAGAAGCAGGTGTGTGTGTTTAAACTGTGTAAGCTGTGTGGTGTGTGTGTGTGTGTGTGGTGTGATGTGCGTGACTCCTGTGGTGTGGGCTGTGTGTGTGTGTGTGTGGTGTTAGTGTGCGTGAGTGTGCGTGACTCCATGTGTGTGTTGTGTGTGTGTGTGTGTGTGTGTGTGTGTGCGTGTACGCTCCGCCAGCCCTCTGACTAACATGGCTGACAGACTGGTTCCACAGCAGGTCTTCACACCCCCGCCATGAGTGGGCCTGGTTACCATGACACTGTCACCACCCTGTACACACACACATACACGCACACACACACTGCCCAATCTGGTTATATGGTAGCTCTTCCGTGTATCTAATGTCCTAATGTATGTGCTGGTCCACCCACTCACTCAGAAGCCTGGTGACTCTGTGTGTGAATCAGCCCTGCCTCAGACCAGCCTGCTCACTACAGTTGCACTCTGGGAACTGGAGTTCTTTCAGCGTAAATCTTCCACCAGGATATTTTCGAAGTGTACTGAATGAAGCATGCCACTGATGAAAGCATGAAAAGGTTCTGTTTTAACTGAGTGTACGGGAGGAATCATGTGATGGTGAACGTGTTGGAATGTTCCTTTAATAATGCCATGACGATAAACAACAGCTTAACCCTCCCCTCACGGCCTTCCCCCACACCCCTAATGTGTGGAGCGTTGTGTGTCCGTTCCAACGGAGGGGAACACACAACATCACAGTGTGTGCACAGCTGGGAGGAGGGACCAATCCAAGCAGCCGAAGCCGACCAATAGGACGACTGCAGTAATGTGCATGTGCTTGTACCGTCTTAACGTGGCTGTGATCACTAACCTCTCGCCTCACCCCCCTCACCCCCTCCTCCTCTCCTTTCCTCACCCCTCCTCCCTCACCCGCTGTCCCTGACCCCCTCACCCCCTCACCCCCTCCCCCACACCCCTCTCACCCCTCCTCACCCCCTCCTGCAGATGGCGAGCACGAGCTAACCGACGACGAGGGTTCCACCCTCTCTCAGTCACTGTCCCAAACTCAGTCCCCTCTAACCACCCCTGCTAAAGAAGGTACCTCACGGAGGGAGGGAGGCAGGGAGGGAGGGAGGGAGGGAGGGGGGAGGGAGGGTGGAGGGAGGGAGGGAGGGAGGGAGGGCAGGGAGGGAGGGGGGAGGGAGGGAGGGAGGGAGGGACGGGAGGGGGGAGGGAGGGAGGGAGGGAGGGAGGGAACAGGGACTTAAGGAAGGAGGATGAGATAGAAAGATAAAGTAGAGAGAGCCAACTTGTGTTTTTTGCATGTTTGTCTGCATTCATGTGTGTCAACTAAACTGGCCTGACTAGAAAATCGATCGACTCCGCTGTTTTCAACTGCACCGAATGACACAAATAGATACACGTATCAACACCCACACACACGCTGAACCACCCCCACACGCACGCACACTGACCCCCGAGACAACACCACTCAATGACCCCGCAATTAGCCTAGCTAATTAGCTCAGTGGAAACATAATTTACGAGGTCGTATCGGAGGGCGTCCAGGGTGCTCTCTGTGTGGTCAGAACGAGGTCAGGCGTTGCGCAACCCATCCTGCTGACCCTCCTCCCATTGTGATTGGTGAACGGGCCGGAGACAACAGCAGCAATAGCTCTGCCCCGATCTACTCCACCAATAACAAGCCTCCCTAGTATACGTCCTATTAAACTGGTTCTGAAACACACACACAGATGATGGCTGTTTTCACAGGCATCTCCCAGGTGTAAAAAGAGGGCCGGGCCCATCAAACCTGGTTGTGTGTCCCCCCAGGCGACACCCTCTCCTCTCCTCTCGGAGGCGGCTCACGTTACCCATGTCCCCCTCCAGGACGGGGCGGAGCGTAAACCAATCCGCGGTGGCGTGCGGAGCCGGTCTCCCCGTCCTCGTCAACACGCAGGCCCACTGAGGACTGAGTCGTGTTCAGGGAACGGAGAACCTGTCACCGCTTTCAGAGAAGTGGCAGTTAACGTGGGGGGGCGGTTAGACGGGCGGCAGGACGGTTGTCGCGGAGACGGAGGTACGGCGTGTTCCGTTGGGCTAGTCTAGTGATCTGGGGGTTCTCGTCGGGGCTTTGCCTCGTCGCCGCTGCCGACGCACACTTCCTGTGGTGTGAGCCTCCGAGCATCTGTGGTAGTCATGGTGATAGCGGAGGAGCGCTGTGCCCTCAGGCTGACGTCAGGGAGGTGGAGGGGGCGGGGAGGAGAGGAGGCTGTGTTTGGTCTTTTTTGGATGCGTCCGCGAGCTCTCTAATCTTTACTCTCGTTTTGCCCTTTTCTCCTTCTCCTCCTCTCCTCTCCTGACCTCCTCCTGTCCCCTCCTGATCCTCCTCTCCCATACCTCCTGCTCCTCCTCTCTCCTCCTACTCTCCTCCTCTCCTCCTCTCCTCCTCTCCTCCTCTCCTCCCCTCCTCCTCCTATCCTCCTCCTCCTCCTCTCCTCCTCCTCCCTCCCTCCCCCTCAGAAAACCACACGGGCTGATGCTGAACGGCAAGGACGGCGACCACAGCGTGGAGGAGGAGCTGAGCAAGCGCGTCAGCCAGCTGACCACCAGCATGGAGAGCGTGGAGATCACGGTGCGCGGCAGCGGCGAGAAGATCGAGGAGGTGCTGTCCCCCGAGAGCTCGCCCTCCAAGTCGCCCAACAAGAAGAAGAAGAAGTTCCGCACCCCGTCCTTCCTGAAGAAGAACAAGAAGAAGGAGAAAACGGAGGCCTAGACGAGAGAGGGAGAGAGGGAGAGAGGGGGAGGGAGGAGGGGCTGTACCCACTTTTTTATGTCCAACTTCTTTTCCTCACTTTTTTTTCCATGTCTGTGTTTTTTTTTGTCCTTTTGGTTTAAAATTTAATTTGAGCTTTGTTTTGTCTTCTTTTTTTTTACAAATGGTTGTTTTCAGTGAAGAAAAGAAAGAATGAGTTGAGGAAGGAATGAATGACCCTCCCTGTCTCAGGACAGTGGAGTTAAACGTGCCGTAGTCAGAAAAGTCAACCTGCAAAACACAAGGAGACACGGTCCATGTCTTGACTAGCTGCCCTTCCCAGCTCAACTCGATCCCCCCTCACTAGACTCAGCCCCCCCCTCACTAGACCCAGACCTCAGACTCCTCCCCTGGTTAACCAGCCTGATCCAGTTTATCAATCAGCTCAATTATTAGAATCAGGTGTGTGTGATGAGCAGTGAGGGTTGTAGTGAGAGCCTACTGGTGGTTGGGTAGGCCTGCCCTGCACCCTACCAAGCTAAACTCCCTTGAGTGAGAGCCTACTGGTGGTTGGGTAGGCCTGCCCTGCCCTGCACCCTACCAAGCTAAACTCCTCGAGTCCCCAACGGTGGGTTCCAGTGCACATTCTTCGACGACCACCATTCTAGCTTGTTCGCCGTCAGAAGGCGGGGTTGTCATGACGAGGTGTTGAAACAGCTGTGCGTGTGTACACACGCCACGGCACTCGTCAACATGTTCACCTTTCAGTCGCGGCCGGCAGGCGCACACACGCGCGGGATGGGGTCCCCTCGCGGTAACCATGGGAACCGCCCCGCCATTTAGTCTCATTTTCTTCCAATCTTTCTTTTTAGTTTTTGGTCGTTTTTTCTGGTCGTCGGGAGGTCTGGCTTCAGCTGCGCTCTTCTGCTTCACCCCACTTAGTGAGACGGCACACATCGGGAATAGGCCACGTGTATTTTATACTCACAACGGTAAAAACAAAACAACAGTTCTAGACAAGTTACAGGGCTTTTTGTGAAGGTATTTCTCTCCTTCTTGCTCTCTGAGGGGTCGTCTCAGATGGTCTCTCTCTGGTTCTGAGATATGAGTGAGTGCTGTATCTATCCTGCCCTGTCTGGATTCAGCCAGCGTTGATCCAGAGCAAGTTTAAAGGATCGTGTGGTTATATTTTTTGTGTTGCGCCCTCCGTAACACTTTCGGACCAGAGCTGGAACCTAACCTTTGACCTTGTGTCCCAGAGGTCGCTGATTGGTCGGACTGATGAACATGCATTTTTACGTACATCATCTCCTTTTGAATTATTATTATTTTATTTTTAAACTAAAAGGAAGAAAGTAAAAAAATAAATAAACAATCACGTTTTAGTGAAACGTTGTCGTTTATATTCTCGGCATTTAGAATTCATAACATCATCTCATGACGTAGTTCTTCGTCTTTTTTATTATGATTGCTTTTTAACACAGCATTTGGTATCAGAACACGCTTGTTTTGTTTTTTGTACTCATTTCTACATGTTAACAGAGAACACAAGTAAACTCGCATGTTCGCGTTTTTGCAAGATTCCAACTTTATACAGCTGACTGTACCATACTGTAGCAATGCCTGGATTCTCAAATTATATTCTAGTACAGATTACTAACAAAAAAAGTGTGGTTATAGATTTTTAACAATATTTTTATTTTATCCTGCTGCACTTTTTCCATCTGGTTTATACTAAATAACACCATCGGAGAAGGAGGTGGGTTCACTGTTGTTGGAGATGTTTCACACACAGAAAACAAGTAGACAAGTAGACTGTACGTCGTTTAAAAATATGACAGTTGAGGGGGAAAAAACTGCTCATTAACTAGTCTCACTCTTCGCTGAAATATGTGTCAAATAAAAAAAGATATAACTGGAGTTCAAAAGATACGACACCACCTGTGTGTCAGTTACCAGCACAGTCCTGCAGTGTCCTTATGGGCTTGTGTTTCACGTGTATCAATATGATATATTTTCTAGATTCTCTCTGATATTTGCATAGATCATGAACCGAGATCATGAACCGAGATCATGACCCGAGATTTGTCCTTGCCTGCCCGCTCATCAGAAGCAGACTTCCTGACTCCCTCAAAGTAGCTCCTCTACACTTTCATGCAGTTTGTTTTTTCTAGACATCTTTTTTTCCGAAGTCACTCCCCTTTAGATGGAGGATGTAAACTGGACAGAGACTCAGATGGCATTTCTCAAGGGGGGGTTTGGGAGTGGGTGGATGAGTGGGGAGATGGGGGGCAGGGCGGGTTGTTGGGTTGACGTTGTTGACATGTTAGACTCCCGATAGTAGAACTGCACAGTTTAGTTTTTTTCTTACAAGGTGTACAAGTATCCCAGCTAGCAATGTGAAAGAATGGAAGGAGGCAGGGAGGGAGGGAGGGAGGGTAAATAGCACAGATCTGAATCCCTAACGCCTTGCTTGGTGTCACAGCACACACAACTGCAAAGCTGGACAAGAGGCGTGTAACAAGAAGTGTATTATATGTGTGTAGGATGGGGGAGGGGTTAGGGGTGGGAGTGGAGGGGACTGACGTTGACAGTGACGTTAACACGCCATTTGTTTTTATTGGTCAAAACTCATTTTTTTTCTTCACTTGCCATTTCTCCTCCTTGAAGTTCTCCTTCCTTTCACCCTCCCATGTTTATCTCTGTCATTTTATTTTTATTTCCCACAAAAGTTTTTTTTTAGTTTACACAGAGCTGTAGGCTTTGGTTATTAACCATTTGGACGGCTTCTCAGATGAAGTGAAATTCTGGCATTCTTTTGTCTATCTCCAACCGTTTGCACCTTGTTCTACTAACGCCTCGCTATCCTCCGTTTTGTTTTTCTGTTTAAAAAAAAAGAAAGAAAAAAAAATATGACAAAAATAAAGATATATACAAAAGAATCACTTTGGCATGTCAGAATGAGCCAGTAAGCCGCTCTGTCACCTGTGAAAGATTCTCTATCAATGGATATCTAATGGAGTTGCTTTTAGATGTATTGCTAATCAGTGTAAATTCACAAAATAAAAAAAACCTGTATTTTAAGAATCATATGCTCATTTTTATTATTTCTGTCTTGTCAAAGAGTTGCGTTCACAACCCGCCTCATTCATAAACGCTCCGTTTCTTTCTCCAACAGATGTTTACGTTGCACATGATCTCATCCATTCATGTTTACGTTGTACTCACCATGGGATGAACCTTTGGGTTCTCAGACAAAGCACAGGCAGGCCACAAACCAGGTGAAACTACTGAAACACGACACGTTTCCTTGATGAAATGTCAAGCTCAAGGTGAACGCGTTTCAGAATGTTCTGGAACGGCGCTGTACAGCATGTGAGCATGTTGCAATGATATGTAGAGAAGCAGGGCGATGCAATGTGAAATACCAGAGAACTGTCTGCTGAAACGCACGCATCACTTCCTGTAATGGTCTCCAGGCAACCGCCTGTTCTATGGTTCTGTTGGCCTCTGTGTGGTGTTGATAATGGATCCATCTAACACTATGACCATGTGTGTGTTACCATGTCACCAACACTATGACCATGTTGGGCATTGAGAGTTGATTTCGGGCATTCTTGGTTAAGAAGGAGGAAGAGTGTGTGTTGTTGATGTGGCGTCATAATTCTTGTGAATTTCTCAGAGAAAACAGGAATAATTGGAATGGGTCCCCACTGTGTCTCTTCCTCTGACACATCGAAAACGTGTACGCATCATCACCAAAGAGCATGACAGGGTACACACACCTACACACGGCGGAAGCGAACAACACAGAGAAACGTCAGTAGACTTTATTTCATGCCATGTATCCTTGAAGTCAAACAATTTACTGCATGGGCACAAAAAAGAAGCATCTATTTTCTTCAGAAAACAATATTACACAGTTCAGCCAAGATACAGGGAAGAAGAGCTGGATGTGTGTGTGTGTGTGTGTGTGTGTGTGTGTGTGTGTGTGTGTCTATGTGTGTGTGTGTGGTTCCATTTGTGCCTTGACTGCTGTATATTCCCCCAGATGCAAAACCTGTTGAAATATGCAAAATCTGAATCAGGACTTGTAGTGCTGTAGGTGTTGGCAGTTAGTTTACAAACCTCTTTTGGGAGGTTTCTGAACACCAGGTCCTTGGCATCACGCAGGGCTGCATGTCGGTGTTCCAGAACCAGCACTGACAAATCCCTCTTTCTCACCGCTCGAACGGATCACAGAGCTCTGATTGGACGAATGAGCGTGTGTGACGCTTGGGTTTGGAACGCCGACGCTGCGTTCTGATTGGACGACCCGGAGTTGAGAGGGAGGGGCTGAGAGTGAGCGAGGTAGCAGAGATAGCGAGGTAGAGATATGATTATACTATTTTTTTTATATATATTTCTGATTTGATTTATTTACAACAATTAAGACATTTACTCAGACTCTTCCATATCGACTTATCAACAGTAATCACCACGTACTCTAGCATCTCTGAATGTGATATACAATATGGCACTTTATTTGGTATCTTTTCCCTGCTATGAACAAATATAATAAAAGTTGTATGAATGGAAAATGAGTCTTCTGAGGTTCTTTTTCCAGCACGATGACCTGGTTGTGACCTCACAGAGGACGTCACCCAGCATGATTGTGACCTCACAGAGGTCGTCTCCACTCCCCACCTCCCTGGCTGTTCTCCCTGCAACACTGGGTCCAGGACTGGCTCTCACATGCAGGGTTTAATCATGCTAACCAGGGGGCAGGATAGAGACGGGACAGCGGGGTGGTGTGTGTGTGTGTGTGTGTAGAGTGGGGCGAGCAGGACTGGGGGGGTGTGGTGGTGGCAGTGTGTGTGACCATGTATGTGTGTTTGTGGGGATGGGAGGGAGGGAGGGTAGGGGTAGGGAGGGAGGGAGTATCCCCCGTGAAACTGGCCTATCATGCTGCCCTCCCCTCTGGCTGGGCATCCATCTGGAGGTGGTTCGCCTCATTGTTGTGACATTCCCAGCAGGACTCCGTCTGGAGAGAAGGGGTACCCCCCCCACACACACACACACACTCACCCACACACACACACACACACACACAGATCCCCATCTCCGTAGGCTAGACACCACTTGACATGGGCCAGCTTTAATACCCACTACACTGCTCCCCTCTGTTGATGTGATTGTGAGAACACGGCAGGATTATCGGGCTGTCGGGGGAACATGCTGAATGGGTTAAAGAGTTAGTCCCTGAATGGCCGAGCCTCGAGCTTCTGTGTGTCAGAAACAGTGACCTGTGCTGTTCACTTACCTAGCGTGTTAGCTTGTTAGCATTAGCATGTGTGTGTCAGAAACAGTGACCTGTGCTGTTCGCTTACCTAGCGTGTTAGCTTGTTAGCATTAGAATCTGTGTTTTCAATTCGGTAACAGGGCAATACAGGGAGGGGTAAACACCATCATTTATTCAGAGCATGGAGGCTTTCCATTAAAGACCACTCAAGCAGCCCCAAACACACACACACAAGCCCCTCTGTCACACACACACACACACACATATAATCTATGATACCCTGCTGATCTATGAGGAGGGGGTGCTGTGTGCGACATGCCAAGCAGATGCTACTGGGTGAGAATGTGGGTTAGTAGGGGAGTAGTGGGGACCGGTCAACAATGTAATAGGGGTCGTTTGGGCTTCGCTCCCTTGACACACACACTCACTCACTCACTCACACATCACCCCACACACACACACATCACCCCACACACACACACATCCACACACACACCACACACACAGCCCCCATCAGATCAGTGATGGAGCACTGGCACCCACAAGTCTTGCTGTGTGTGAATATGGATGAGCTTAGAGAGGCTGCTAAACAACACTGTGTTTCTGTAGGAGGGTAACCACCCCCCTACTCTCTACTCACTCACACACAAACACATATGACACACACACCATACCCCCACACACACATCACACACACCCACACACATTACCCCCCACACACCCACTCACACATCACCTCACACACACATCACACACACACACATCACCCCCCCCACACACCCATACCCCCCACACACACATCACACACACCCACACCACACATCATCCCACACACACACATCCCACACACACCCCACACATTACCCCCCACACCACACCATACCCATACACTACCACCCACACATACACCCCCACCCAACACACACACCACCCAAAGCACTCCATCCCCCACAATGCACTCACCATGACACCGGGTAGCTTTATCCTTCATGTGCCCAGGGCACAGTGGGTCAGGAAAAGACCTTTGTATGTGTCCGCCTTTGAGGGATCAATCTGCACAACACAACCACGTTTCCTGTGAGGGTGTTAGGGACACACACAAACGATTGCGTAATTATAGACGACAGATAACGAATATTAGATGTGTGCTTTGTCGTATAGTTTGTCGTAGGAAACCCAGATTAGATGTGGTAAACAGGTTAGGGATGTGATTCTCTGTGGCGTACGCCCTCCGTACCGTCGTGCGCCCACTGTCATTGGTTATTTATGATTCGCCGTCACTAGCTCCGTCCGGTTGTAGAATGCGCTCTGTCACAATAGCGTCACATTCTAGAAGGTACTCTGTCTCACTGGAGAGCCTCAAACTCAGATGGAGAATCAATAGTCTTCCATTTCCCCTCCTAAGGCTTTTGAATCCCTCTTCTCCATCCAGTAGCATCGGCGCATCCTTTCCTTCCTCCACCCCGCTAAAAAGCCTTCCCTCCGTATCGTAGATCTCCCATGACGGAGAGGTCTAAGCTGGGTGATCAAACTCCCGCTTACACCCATCGGTGCGTATGGAGATTAGGGATCCCCTTCAGGAAGTGAGGCGGGATGGCAGGGATGTCTCCTACAGGCCAGTAAGTGATGTACGGTTTGAGTGCTTCGGCGCACCCTGGGGACCTCCGCCTACTGACCATCCAAACAGCTTGACCTTTTGACCCTTTTCCCCCTTCCTGACCCCCTCTCTTATCTCCCCTCCCCAGAGGTGGAGGCAGGAAGGGGAGATGAGGGAGGTGGGGGGGGGTTATGAGAACGAGACAGCTCTCAAGCAGCCAGGAAGTGAGGTGTGCCAGGAGGAGCTACACCAAGGGAGCAGATGGCAGCCATGAGACATGCCGCCCTACCCTACCCTGCCCTACCCTACCCTGCCCTACCCTGCCCTGCCCTGCCGTCTCCTGCTCTGCCCTGAATTCTCCTGTTCTGTTCTCTCCTACCCTGCCTTCACCTACCCTGCCTTCACCTGTCCTGCCTTCACCTGCCCTGCCTTCACCTGCCCTGACAGACTTAAGCTTTAGCCTTCTGTACAAATTGTCCCCCCTCAACAAACACAACGGAGAATGTGTCTGTGTGTGTGACAGATTGTGTTTGTGTGTGTGTGTGTGTGTGTCTTCTATCCAACCCTTGACCAGAGAGAGAGAGAGGGGGGCCGGAGGGTTCCCCCAGAGAGCTGAAAGAAGGAGGTCTGGAGGATGTACCCGGCCACCTGACAATACCCTTTAATGGAGACCGCACCATGTCACTCTCTCTCTCTCTCCTTTCTCTTCTTCTCTCCCTTTCTCTCCTCCTCCGCCCCTCCTCCTCCTTCGTCCACACACAAGCTCCTGGATCCTAAAAGGATAGATGGGGGTGAGGGTGAGGGGCGGTGCGTGGCCAGGCGTGAAGGGGTCAGTGAGGTGCACTGGCTGGGTCTCTGGGGGAGGGGGCTGGGCGGCGGGGT
>CAEFZP010002917.1:5000-31651 GCA_903064625.1 Mallotus villosus
TTTGTTACTTTAAGGACAGTTATATGTATACTGAGAATATAAAAAGGTTTTGTGTACAGAGAAAGAAAATGATTAATAAATGTCCTACGTGTTTAAATGTCACTTCTCTTGTTGTTTGTCATTACTTGGATGATCACTGAGTCTCTTTATAAATCCCCTTCCTTATTCTCTTACAAACCCTCCCAGTCTCTCTCTCCACGACAAGCGCGTGCCTGCGAACAATCACGCTGACATGATCATGATTTAGTTCATAGGCTCCACAGAAGAAGCGGCGTCGCTTTCCGCTTTCGGTCGGTGGTACGCCGCAGACCTCGGTTCTCTGAGACCGAGAGAGATGGTTGGTGACGGCCTGCCCACCGGAGATACTGCCGTGGTGACGATGCTACATCGTGTGGGAGCCAGATACAACAAGCAGACAGAAACTAGCCTACCCGCTGTCGAATACAAACTAATTCAAGTGACTCGTAAATTATCAAATGTTTAGACCTCCGCCTATACATTTTTTACTCCAATATTTCGCTACTCTTCGTTTGTTTAATGACATATAGCTATAGCCTACCTATTTTGCAACGGAATCGTCTGATGTTAAATTAACAAGATTTGTGTAGGCTACACATAGACTCAAGCGTAATTCAGAAACCTGCTAAAAACATGCTTTTTTTAATTAACAAGTTTGACCCGAAGGGACTGGACCTCATACCAACTTACAACAATTCCCATAACTATCACCCTTTTGCACTTTCATTTTAATTGACATTTATTCATTTGCGCTTCCTTCACTTTTGACTGTCCAAACACCACGAGCTGGAAACCAATCACAGCCCTTATTCACGGTGACCAGAAAGATCCCCCGCGAGGCATGCTGGGAACTCCATCACTTTCCCTCCGACGATATGCAAATATACATATCTGGTTTATTTATGTTTTCCCCGTTTACACCCCCTTCCGGGTCGGCTAACCACCTCTGAGACACATCAGCATGATCACGGCATGGGTTACTTCACTACATTTTTAGTTAGTTTCATGGAAAACTAGACTACTTGAAAGAAACATTGTCTACCAATAAATACGGTGGAGTGCAGTCTGAACCAGAATACTCTCAAAGGATGATTTATGTGTTGGTTAAAAGTTGTTATTTATATTCAGAGTGTTCTGGGTTGTGTAGACCTATATGAGTTGGTTGAAACTGTAAAAAAGTCGCAATTTGTTTTGTTTCTCCAAAATCAAGCAATTAGAGTAATTGTATCATAATTAGAAAGTGTTAGCGTATGGTAAAAATAACTGTCCCTTTACTACGCTGTCGGTTAGGGAACCCTGCTTAGGGCCGGCTCGGCCTGCGGTTATGTCTCACACAACAACCCCGCGGTGCGCTGAGAGGAACACACAACAACCCCGCGGTGCGCTGAGAGGAACGCACAACAACCCCGCGGTGCGCTGAGAGGAACGCACAACAACCCCGCGGTGCGCTGAGAGGAACGCACAACAACCCCGCGGTGCGCTGAGAGGAACGGAGGTGTTCATAGAAACGTGAAATCGTTTCAGTTTCACAAAGTCTTTCATATTGAGATCCTTAGTAGGAAATTACTCACCGGTGAAATGTCAAGTCAGCCTCTTTCGGTGTGTCTTGTGTTGTGAGCTCGCGGGGAAGTCCTCGGTAGCAGACTGGGCGGCCCATGGCTGCAGGTATATATATATGTTACAGGTTGCAACACAAACACAATAACCATGATGCCACACCTTCAGACTTGTAAGTAGAAGCCGTTACTAAATTGTTCTTTAAAGTGGACTAGATGGTGATGGGCCTGTTTTAATGTAAAAAGGTTTATAGGTTTAAGTTAACTTATAAATTTGATTGTGTCTTGAGATTTCGATTGTTAATGTTTTACATAGCTAAGGCAATTTAACCCTCGTGTTGTGTTCCGATTTACTAGTTTGCTCCCTGAAAAAATGTAGTTAATTTATTCTGATTGCCATAAGGTTCCATGACTTTGTTCACACAGGGTATCTAAACAGCCAAAACATTTTTTTACGAATTTCATAAAAATGTGGGTGTTTTATTTAACTTTTGTACACCCGTGGTGTTCCCGGTCAAAAATGACCGGTCAGTAAAAAAAATGGGTAAGACTAATTTAAAAAAAATAAAAAAATGTGTTCAGGCACACACCCATACAACAGATGGACACACTTGGAGGGTAGATGTGTTTACAAACACAACTGGAAGGAGATAGACCGGACCAACATCCAAGCAGACATATATTCATAATCCATATATTATGCTTCTTTCACTCAAAAACGAGTTTGCATACGTTTCTGTCAATGAGGCCCACGCCTAAAAGAAGTTTAAAACTTGTGTTGTTCGCAACAACTTAAGTTGCTAAAAAGATGTAACACAACATTAGTTGATAATATATGTATTATTATGGAATTATAGTCAGCTATAATGGGGCGGTCACTTTTGACCGGGAACACAAAAGTAGTGAACAAGAAACGAACACCACAGGAGGGTTAACAGTGTAAGTCTAAATAATGAGATTGAGATGAGGTTGTCTTGACAGCTGTTGTTTGTCGTTTGGCGCCTCCAGGCTTGGCCTCTTGGCTTCTTCTGGTCGCGCTCTCCGGTTGTCTCTGGCACGTGAGCATCTCCACACCCGTACGGGTGCGTAATGGACCAGTAACGGAGACGTGTGTCATTAAAGCGCGGGCACTTCTTAAGAACATAAGACGGGCGCTCGCCATGGTAACTATAATCAAAATATCTTCATTGTTTTATAGGACATGACTTTTACTGTCCTTTAAAAGTCTAGTTTAACTCAAATTTAAATATAATTAAATATAAATTAAAAGCTTGTGTTTTAACGCGTTTCTAGGAAAAAATGTTCATAGGAATCAACTGTTCTGAGCAGAAGTCAACCCTGGACTCCGGGACACAGACGGCGTCGGTGTGTGTACCTGAGGTGAGCACGGACACTCCGGTGGATTGCACGTTCCTCTGTACTGAAATGAAACAAACAGCTGCGGGCATGCGCGCGCCTGTTTTTTAACGCGGTTCTTCATCTTCCTCGACAGAACTGTTCCGGTGGCGCCAGGGCGGAGTTTGACGAGGTAGGCGACCTGGTTACCATAGAAACACTACCTGACTGACTACTTTAATTAATGTAACTTACTATGTTTGTTCCAAAAAGAACATAGCAGCTCTCTATTCACCCCCCCCCTCTCCCTGACCTGCTGACCTGCCCCCCTCCCTGACCTGCCCCCCTTCAGCGGTTATGCCAGGAGAGCATCGCGGAGGATCTGCGCTTCTATGACACTGTCCTCTCGGCCCAGCCAGACCCGTTGGGCCTGCTCGCGACCACCGTTCAGCACGCGCCCCGGGAGCTGCTGAGGGTGAGGGAGGGAGGGGGGAGGGAGGGAGGGAGGGGGGGGAGGGAGGGGGGAGGGAGGGAGGGAGAGGGTCGGGAGGGAGGGAGGGGGGGAGGTCGGGAGGGAGGGAGGGAGGGGGGAGGGAGGGAGGGAGGGAGGGAGAGGGTCGGGAGGGAGGGAGAGGGGAGGGAGGGAGGGAGAGGGTCGGGAGGGAGGGAGAGGGGAGGGAGGGAGAGGGTCGGGAGGGAGGGAGAGGGTCGGGAGGTAGGACAGATTTCCCGTTTTTACGTCAGAAGAACGGTTTGAGTATTTACCAGGCACAGTACAAAATAACAACAATATCTCCACAGCAATATGAAACAGCAATTTGGATATGAATTGTATTTGTTAAAACATTTATGTATGTGCATATTTCTTTGTATAATTATTTATGTGCATATAGTTATATCTGTGTGTTCCTCCCCAGTCCTGCTTCCCCTGGGATCTGCAGGAGAGGCCTCTGACGTCACGGGTACGGCCCTCTGACGTCACAACATGAGATAACATAACATAGAGATAACATGAGCATATCATACACTGGATGAGAACAACTATAGATGAGCTCAAAGAGACATTGTGTGGTATGTGTGTGTGGTGTGGTGTGTGTGTGTGTGTGGTGTGTGTGTGTGGTGTGTGTGTGTGTGTGTGCGTGTGTGTGTGTGTGTGTGTGTGTGTGGTGTGTGTGTGTGTGTGTGTGTGGTGTGTGTGTGTGTGTGTGTGTGTGTGTGGTGTGTGTGTGTGCGTGTGTGTGGTGAGGTGTGTGCGTGTGTGTGGTGTGTGTGTGTGGTGTGTGTGGTGTGTGTGTGTGTGTGCGTGTGTGTGTGTGGTGTGTGTGTGGTGTGTGTGTGTGTGTGGTGTGTGTGTGTGGTGTGTGTGTGTGTGTGTGTATGGTGTGTGTGTGTGTCCAGGCCCCCCCCAGGTGGTGAGAGCAGCTTCGACCAGCGTCTGAGGTTGTGCAAGGTGCTGAAGGGTCTGCAGGCTCGCAGCCTCACCATCAACAGAGCTCTCAACCACCTCCGCTCTGAGGACCACAGGAAGGGACCAAGCAGGAAGTGACCACGCAGGAAGTGACCACACAGGGAAGTGACCACATAGGAAGTGACATAGGCCACATTTTCCTCCTCATGGATGGATGTGTGGAGTCATTCATAAACACCTGACTTGATGCTAAACCAAAACAATCGTGCAGCTATTACAAAACAACCAAAACCCAATATTATCCTCATGTATGCCTAAACTGCCTTTATTTATTACTTATTAATGACACATTGTGGATCTGTCATATTTATACCATGGTTTTAATAGCCAACTAAGTATTGTTTTCTTAAGTTATTCCAAACTATTTAGTTATCAAGTTACCTATTTATTTAGTTGTTGTCAATTGTCTGTGAATTGTTTGTGCAATGAAGATATTTAAAGCCAAATGTCATGTGATCATTTCTCCTTCCCTGCCGCAAAAACACCCGGTTCGTCAGCTCGCGCTGCTGCAGACCGGACTCGGGCTTGAGTTTACTGGTCGCGTCTTACAGCGTCACGGGACATTTTCTGCCTCGCCTGATAAAGTCGATATGTGGTCGATGTAGTTTTTCTCCTCCTAGCCTAGCTCAGCCATGCTGAACAAAGTATGTCCATGTCGAGTCATAACATTTAAGACAACAACAAATGTCAGGAGGATTTACGGCCTGAACACGGGGTGTCACGCGCTGTCAGGGTGGGATTCAAATCATTTCAAACGAGTAGGCTTACCTGAAGTACGCTACATGTGATTATAATATACATTATAAAGGTTATAATAAAAAGCTACTGATGGTGAAATCAAGCCAATGGCGCCTCCACATTACAATCTATATAAACACAAATATCGTAGTAGTCAAGTAGGCTACCAAACATTGTGAAGGCTATTGAATGAGTATAGGTCTAGCCTACTTCTCGTTGACTAAAACAGACCTAACAGTTCAAATGCGTGCCTGGTTTCTTCAGACAGGGGATGGTTTGTGCATTTAAAATAATTTCTCTAAAGTATGTTAAGGTTATTCCCCCCAAACAGCTGAATACGATCTGATGTCCAACTTTCCCCTCCATCTTGTTTTGATGGACGCGCGCTCAGACAAATCCCCAACCGCAACAAGTGAGCTCATGCGCCTTGATATCGCTGTGGCTGGGCTCGAGCTCCCCCTAGCGGCGAACACATGAAACGACAACGTTTCTAATACAAGTTTTTAAAAGTTGAAAAATGAATTTCGAAAAAGGTTTTTAAAGGTTCAAACAATATTTTAGAAAAAAAGGTTTGCATCATTGATTAGTATACTTGATGAGGACTATACTGTACTCTTTCTGTCTCCTCTCCTCTCCCCTCTCCTCCTCCTCTCCCCTCTCCTCCTCCTCTCCCCCTCTCCTCCTTCTCCTCTCCTCTCCTCCTTCTCTCTCCTCTCCTCTCTCCTCCTCCTCTCTCCTCTCCTCCTTCTCTCTCCTCTCCTCCTTCTCTCTCCTCTCTCCTCCTTCTCTCTCCTCTCCCCTCTCCTCCTTCTCTCTTCCCCTCTCCTCTCCCTTCTTCTCCTTCTCTCTCCTCTCCTCCTTCTCCTCTCTTCCCCTCTCCCCTCTCCTCTCCTCTCCCCTCTCCTTCTCCTCTCTCCTCCTTCTCTCTCCTCTCCCCCTCTCCTCCTTCTCTCTCTTCCTCTCTCTCCCCTCTCCTAAAGTGAAAATGTTCTTTCACTCTTACATTCTCAAAGCTTCTTACTCATCCTTATGAGACTTGAGTGTTTCATATATGAGTGTGTGATGTGTTTCACATATTTGACATTTATTAATTTAGCAGACGCTTTGTTCCAAAGGACATGCAAATAGAGCATAATAGTACTAAGTCGTTCTGGATAAGAGCGTCTGACTAAATGTAAATAATAGCCAACAGCAGAAAATGAAGGACCGGAAGTGGTAGCAGTATATCGGTGGTTAGAGTCACCATGCCAATTAAGCCTTCAATTGCTGACAGGTGCGAACATAGGTTGGACTGAAAAATGATTGGCTAAATTCGTAACTCTTCTCTGTTAAATTGCTCTACTTGCCGGTGTAGACTATAGACCAGTTTAGTTGATGTGCGACGCATCCAGATTGTTAAACGTTGCAAAGAATACAAGTATAGTGTTGAAGGAAGAAGGGAATGTCATGTTATATTGAATTTGAAGAGTAGCCTAAGTGAAAGAAAATATTTTTTTAACGAGAAATATAATTTAGTGGCCTACAGTCAAACTTTTCTACCCTCGGCTAGTCAACAAACTGAGCCATGTATCTTTTGCTA
The DNA here is from genome assembly GCA_903064625.1 of Mallotus villosus. Taxonomy (NCBI): domain Eukaryota; kingdom Metazoa; phylum Chordata; class Actinopteri; order Osmeriformes; family Salangidae; genus Mallotus; species Mallotus villosus. Next base: position 11,695 of record CAEFZP010002917.1, read on the forward strand.
ACTTCTCCGTTGCTTATCGCTATTCTGACGATCTTGCCTGGGTTTATCTCACTGGCCGAACAACATGGACATGAGCTTCCTCTCTTCCCATCATCGCCGCCGGTTCGTGTCTCATGTAAAGGAGATTCCATGGAAGTCGTGATTAGGGCTGATCTATTCGGTACCGGCGTGTTTGTGAGCGCCGGTGATCTCCATCTCGGTCCGATGGACATCAAAGGCGCGGACGGCCCGTGCGCTGCGTTTCAAATAGAAACACTCGCAGAACCGGAGTTCAAAATCCGAGCGCGTCTGACTGATTGCGGAACACATCTTTCGGTAAGTTCTAGATAATGTTTGAATCTTCAAAAATAATATAAAATGGCCTATCTTGTGTTTACTTGGGTGACGGTTAGTCAAAGTGAGAACATGTGATTAATCGATATACTTATAGAATTGGGTAACACTTTGTTTTGTCAGTTCAAGGACCAGAGTGTTGTGTATTCGAACACGCTGGTGTACTTGCCCACTCCCTCCCAGGAGGGGGTGCTGTGGAGCAGCCCTGCAGCCATACCCATACACTGCCTCTACCAGACGTGAGTTTACTGCTTAAAGCAACTGACTCTATTACCTGCCTCTGCAGATTACTCTGTTGATGATGTGTGCGTGTGTGCGTGTGTGCGTGTGTCTGTGTCTGTGTGTGCGTGTGCGTGTGTGCGTGTGTGTGTTAGGAGGTTCGAGGTGGGCAGTGGTGCCCTCATCCCAACCTGGATACCGTTAGTCGTCATAACCTCCCTCCACAAGCAGCTGGACTTCAGCCTTCGCCTCATGAGCGGTACCTCCTCCTCTCTGGGGTCCTCTCTCTCTCCTCCTCTCTGGGTTCTCCTCCTCCTCTCTGGGTCTCCTCCTCTTCTCTGGGTTCTCCTCCTCCTCTCTGGGTTCTCCTTCTCTGGGTTCTCCTCCCTCTCTGGGTTCTCTCCTCCTCCTCTCTGGGTTCTCCTCTTCTCTGGGTTCTCCTCCTCCTCTCTGGGTTCTCCTCTTCTCTGGGTTCTCCTCCTCTTCTCTGGGTTCTCCTCCTCCTCTCTGGGTTCTCCTCCTCCTCTCTGGGTTCTCCTCCTCTCTGGGTTCTCCTCCTCTCTCTGGGTTCTCCTCCTCTTCTCTGGGTTCTCCTCCTCTCTGGGTTCTTATGTTTAACACTCACGCACAGCTGAACTCATCATTCCTAGTCTTGTGATGACTTCCTTTCCCCCTCTTCCTCCTCAGATGATTGGCTGTTTGTGAAAGGCTCCAACGTGTACTACCTGGGGGACGTCATCCACATGCAGGCAGCCGTCCTCAGGGGGAACCACCTGCCCTTCCGTGTGTATGTGGACAGCTGCACTGCCACGGCAACGCCCAACCCCTCCTCCAGCCCCAGATATGAGTTCCTAGATCATCATGGGTGAGGCACAGACATTGGTGGAGAGATAAGCAGGGTTTCTGAGCAGGCCAATCAGGGGTGGTCCGTGTGGGTCAGGTGTTTTGTCTGTATTGAGCACTTCCTCTCCTCCCCAGGTGTCTGTCTGACGGCCAGGTGGCAGGGTCCAGGTCCCGCTTCCTAACCAGGGCCCGTGATGACCAGCTCCACCTCACCCTGGACGCCTTCGGGTTCCACCAGACAGCTGAAGACCTGGTACTCACTCACACACGTACCATGCATACACACACACACACACACACACGTACCATGCACACACACACACACTCACACACGTACCATGCATACACACACACACACGTACCATGCATACACACACACACACACACACGTACCATGCATGCATACACACACACACACACACTACCAGCATACACACACACACACGTACCATGCATGCACACACACACACACACACACACGTACACACACACACACACACACACACGTACCATGCATGCACACACACTCCCACTCTCACGTACCATACACACACACACACACACACACGTACCATGCACACACACACTCCCACACACACGTACCATGCATGCACACACACACACACACACACACACGTACCATGCATACACACACACACCACACACGTACCATGCATCACACACACACACACACACACGTACCATGCATACACACACACACACCACACACGTACCATGCACACACACTCACACACACACGTACCATGCATGCACACACACACCACACACACACGTACCATGCATCACACACACACTCACACACGTACCATGCATACACACCACACCACACACACACACACGTACCATGCATGCACACACACTCTCACACGTACCATGCATACACACACACTCCCACTCTCACGTACCATGCACACACACTCCCACGTACCATGCACACACACTCCCACTCCCATGTACCATGCATGCACACACACTCTCACCTGACCATGCACACACACTCTCACCTGACCATGCACACACACTCCCACACGTACTATGCACACACACTCCCACTCCCACGTACCATGCATGCACACACACTCCCTCCCACACGTACCATGCACACATACACACACACCACACGTACCATGCATGCACACACACACACACCACACACACACACTCTAACATGCACACACCAGTCTTTGTGTAGTGAAGTCTCCTCTGTCCCTAGCTGTACATCACCTGCTACCTGAAAGCTGTCCCAGCCTCACAACCTGTCACCGCTACACACAGAGCCTGCTCCTTCATAGACCACAGGTAGGACATCACACACACACACACACACACTCACACACACACACACAGGTATAACAACATGCTCCTTCATAGAGCTCAGGTGAGTACTGTCAGGTGAGTACTGTATCATTATGAGCAGGTGACCCTGTCCCCTCCTGTCTCCCGTCCCAGGTGGCGCTCTGCTGACGGTGGGGACCAGGTGTGTAACAGCTGTGAACTCTGGAAGAGGATGAAGACGCGGGGGCAGCGCCACCTGGAGGAGGAGAGGAACACGCCCTCACTGCAGGGTGAGGGGGGCTGGGGGCTGGGGGGGCTGGGGGGGGGAACACGCCCTCACTGCAGGGTGAGGGGGGCTGGGGGGGCTGGGGGGGCTGGGGGGGGCTGGGTGGGAGGAACACACCCTCACTGCAGGGTGAGGGGGGCTGGGGGGGCTGGGGGGGCTGGGGGGGGCTGGGTGGGAGGAACACACCCTCACTGCAGGGTGAGGGGGGCCGGGGGGGCTGGGGGGGGCTGGGGGGTGGGCGGTGGGAGGAACACACCCTCACTGCAGGGTGAGGGGGGCGGGGGGGCTGGGGGGCCGGGGGCCTGGGGGCCCGGGGGAGGAACACAGGCTGCGTGGGGGGTGGAGGCGGTTAGAATGACTTGGGTGTCCCTGTGTAAAAGCAGTGAGCTGGTCTGGAGGTGATGGAGGGGTAGAGGTCACCGGTGTGTCTGCTTGTGTTCCAGAGTGGGGCCAGTCCGTACACCTCGGACCCCTGGTTGTCTTGCCGGCTGAGAAGCGATGAACCAGGATGGTCTCCACCACAACTCCATCCTTCAGACGGGCAGAACAGTGGATACCAGCTCAGCTACCACCTCAAACTGGGCTGTGTCATTTTTGTGTGTGTGGTGCCAACCTGCTACTCTTGTGCAGGCCAGATAAACAAAATAAAAACGTTTTACAACCATATTAGCGTGCAAGAGGTCTGTCTGAGCTGTCATGGAACATCTCAGGGCTGAGAGGAGACTGTCACTGTCCCCTACGTCACTGTCCCCTGCGTCACTGTCCCCTGCGTCACTGTCCCCTACGTCACTGTCCCCTACGTCACTGTCCCCTGCGTCACTGTCCCCTGCGTCACTGTCCCCTGCGTCACTGTCCCCTGCGTCACTGTCCCCTGCGTCACTGTCCCCTGCGTCACTGTCCCCTGCGTCACTGTCCCCTGCGTCACTGTCCCCTGCGTCACTGTCCCCTGCGTCACTGTCCCCTGCGTCACTGTCCCCTGCGTCACTGTCCCCTGCGTCACTGTCCCCTGCGTCACTGTCCCCTACGTCACTGTCCTATGTCACACCAGACCCTGGAGAGCTGGATAGATCCTGATGCAGCACAGTCAGTTAGAGCCTCTCCTCTCCCTCCCTCTCCTCTCTCTCCTCTCCCTCTCCTCTCTCTCTCCCTCTCTCCTCTCCTCTCCTCCCTCTCTCTCTCTATCTCCCCCCTCTCTCTCAAGTGCTGTCATTACATCTATCACCGTGGAGACGAGTCTAAGTGCTGTCATTACATCTATCACCGTGGAGACAAAGGGAGAAAGCACTTCAGTTAGATGTGTTAATCACAAACACACAAAGCTTGGTGCCACTTGCCAACTCCTCCTCATTGTGTTTAAATAAATTCTTGATTTAAGAAGTTTGCATCATTGAGTGCTTGATGAGGACTACTCGATTGTACTCTGCTTTAATCTACTCTTTTAGGTCTCGCTGTTCTCTCACTGTTCGTAGATGGGTCATGTGAGGTCCAGTTTCCAACGAGACACTAAAGCGGGTGGTAATGGCTTTTTACTGAGTGAAAGAGTAGTCAGCTCTTCCACTTTGACCAGTCTTTTAAATCATGAGTGTCTGTACTGCTACTGGAGCGAAGGATGTGCTGACATCTCAGCTTAGATCTCAACTGGAACAGTTTAATGGGCCTATTAGTCAGATCAAAAGGATTTGCACACTTTGCCTTATACAGACAAAATGGTGTCGATGTGTTCCAAGTAAACAGAAAATGCATATTTCCATTTGACATATTTCGTCCACCTAAAGGCGTACATTCTGACTAGAAAATTACTTGAATCGATGCAACTACAAAAACTAATCCAAACCCCCCAACACAGCGTACACTGACGGCGTTTCCCGTGCTGGCCTCACACTGTCCATTATGCCTTGAGTGCTATCGATCCTCCCCGCGCCACCACGCACCGAACTGCCGGTGGAAGACTGTCTGCTCACAGCCCGACCTGGACACGCGGATCATTACAAACAGCGCACCAAGCTCCTAACGATCTTCACGGGAGAATGAACATCAACTTGGACAACCAAACCCTGGGCGTCGCTCTCTTCCTCGTGCTCGTCACTACCGGACAGACCATTCAGATCTGCGGAGGGATGGTGTGTCGGGACGAGGACGTCTGCTGCGCGCGGGGTAACGATAGCGTCTCCTCAGCCTGCTGTCAGACCGTAGGCCTACACACCCTCAACTATAATATCTCCATGGTTACGCGCAAAATATCCGGGGTCCTGATCCTCCTGTTGATCTTCGCCTCCGGTTACTTCCTCCAGAGGCGCGTGTGCTCCCGAGCGCGGCGGCAGCTCGACAGCACCGAGGACGAGGAGCACGAGCACGGTCACCCCACAGCTACGGTGTCGCAGGAGCCGCTTGTCAGGAGTTACACGGGGCACAGACTGGCGGTGGCGGGCAGCCCCAGTCCGTTACCGTCCTATGACGAGGTGAGACGGCTGCCCACGTACGAGGAGTGCGTGCTAGGGAGGGACGGAAGCCGTGAGCACACATCCGGTCACCTGTAGCTGAAGCTAATTAGCGGAACAGTTAACGGGAGCATGTTATTTCCCACCTCACAGAAGAGCCTTTCCTCAGTTTCCAGGGAGTCTTCTTTGAGGGTTTTAGGTTGTTTACATTTTTCACATTGTCAGTAAGAAGCCTTTAAATGACAGTAAGCATCACATGAGTGATCTGTGAAGCTTTTTGTGACTGTTAGCATTTTCTTTTAAGGACTACACAAATAGGCTATTTAGATTTGACAGTAAAAGTGTGAAACAACTGTTAGCGCACATCTGAAGGTCAATAAAAAGATTTTAATCAGAGCCAGAGTGTTGCCTCATAGAAGATCACAGATCACTACCGGGTAAAGGTACTCATATAGGGATTCATATTAAATTATAACACACTATACCTATATTTAATCTGAGTCAGGTTTAAAATAACAACTATATCGAGATGAAACACTGATTACAGTTCATGTAGACCTACATAATGTTTCCTAATGCCAAGGCCTACATCAACCAACGCATTCTTAAACATAACATATATTTAGACCTACATCATAAATCGGTGAATGTCAGTCCGGACTGTTTCCCGTTGAGACGACGGATTTAGACCGGAGGTAGTTCACAGTATTGCTGATGCTGTGGTAGTGGTAAGGCATGATGTTGTCTTCAGAAGGATATTTAAGCAGGTGCGCCACATGTTCAAATCCCTCTTGCAACCCGGTACCGGTCACCGCTGAGCAGGGCTGCACGAGCCAGTCCCGGGACATGCACATCCTTTTGAGATTGAACAACTCCGTGATCTCCGTGGCCGTAGCGGCTCCGTCAACGTCCTGCTTATTAGCGAGAATGACAACCGGACGGCCTCGGAGGAGCTCGCTACGCAGAGTCTGTTCCAGCTCCCGCCGTGCCTCGTCTAACCGGCCCCGGTCCGAGCTGTCCACTACGAACACGAAACCCGCCGTGTCCTGGTGGAAGCTCCGCCAGTGCGGGCGCATGTTCCGCTGTCCTCCCACATCCCACACCGTCAGATCCACCTTGCCTTGCTTCCTCCTCGCCTCGAGCATCTCCACATTAAAACCGATGGTCGGAACGGTAACGACCGACTCGTTATACTTCAGCTTGTAGAGAAGTGTTGACTTTCCTGCCGAGTCGAGACCGAGAAGGAGAACACGTGCCTCCTGTTGAGGCGCTGACCCCCTCTGACCCATCGTGGCTCGTGTGGCTGCTGCACAAGTTCAATGGAAAAATATGATCTTTCCTCACGTTAAGAATAAATAGGTCTCTCTACTCTTCCCGTAACTTTCTCTGTCTGGCGCCCCGGTGTTTACCGAGTGCGGTGTCTGTTACTAGATAAGCTATTGCAGCCTGGTCATAAACTTTGGCGTTGTGATAAAGTATCAAACAAAGACAAGGGTCAAAGTTCAACCGGACGTCCATGATAGGTGGAGTCATTGCCCCTGTGACGCAATGGCAGTGCTGTTGGTGTAATATACAAAGTGGATTTAATCGTTCAAACCATTTTGGTGAGTTTACAAACAATAAAACATCTCAACAGAATCCTTAAGAGAGATTTGCTTTCTTGTGTTCTTATAATTCTTGCTGCACTGTAGTTAAGAAATATTATTGTTTCACCATGCCTGGTAGCTGAGTGGTGTTTACTTGGCACTGTACCTTTCTGACTGTTAGAATATGCACTATTAATCCTTGAATTTCTGTTGTATGGTCCACTTTATGTGCACCATAAATGTGGTCTCCAGGTGAAGTGTGTTGTACAGATAGGAGCCTGGGAGAGGCTGTATAATCTGGGATCTGTTATCGTCACATAGCCTGGAGTAGCAGTAGATATCACCACCACCTCCTCCCTCCTTCCTCCTCTTCTACCCTCCTCCTCCACTCCCTCCCACATCATCACATCATCAACAACAAGGGCGTAGGTTTGGTCTCAGCTTTGGTAGGGAACCAAAATTGACAATTCAACTTCTCACCTGAACCCCTGATGCCGATTCATCACCACCTGCTCAACATCTGTAGCTTCAGGGTGCGGTTTTTCCTGCACAGTAATTCATCAATTTAATACAGACACTAACCATGCTTAGTTGACTGCTGACATTGGTCGAGATTACAGGGATAGGCACATTACTATCCAAGGGATCATATAGGCCTACTTATTACCAGTTAATATCACTTTTGAGTTGCTAGCCTGCTCGTACTAGGCTAAACTAACACGGCCCCATTATGTGGGTAGGTTAGCTTTATCCTTCTGGCTTCAACAAGACCAGCTGCTGCTAACACACTGGTCTAAAGATTGCAGATGCTAGGGATTGATTTAATACAAGCCAAGGTTACATGCTCTGCTTGTTATGTTCTGTGTTGTCCAGTCCTGTTTTTTTGTCTGTCCAGTCTATGTTCCAGGTCACATACCCCAACACTCCGGTCCACATCTTACAGTTCACCTCCCTAACCAGACACACCTGTTACCCATCTACCGTTACCTGCACAGTTCATCTACCCTGGTTTTCCACAGACTCGGTGCTAGGTCAATGTTACTATTTGACGGTAGTTTTGCCTTGCCTTGCTTTTCCACAGGTACACTCTTGCACTTTTGAGGTCCTTGTTGTTTGATTGTAACTTGTTTAACTTCATGTTCTTATGTTTCTTCCCTTTGGCACTTATTTTTGATTTTTCACAATGTATGCTTCATGTTTGACTACCTGCCTTGCACTAACCTGCTCTTGTTGGTTAGCTGTAACTGATTTAAAATTATTGTACTCGCTGTGAAGTAGTTTACTGTTGCTTGCTTTTCCACAGGTACACTCTTGCACTTTTGAGGTCCTTGTTGTTTAATTTTAACTTGTTTAACTTCATGTTCTTATGATTCTTCCCTTTGGCACTTATTTTTGGTTTTTCACAATGTATGCTTCATGTTTGCCTTGCCTTGCACTAACCTGCTCTTGTTGGTTAGCTGTAACTGATTTAAAATTCTTCTACTCGCTGTGAAGTAGTTTACTGTTGCTTTCTTTTCCATAGGTACACTCTTGCACTTTTGAGGTCCATGTTGTTTAATTGTAACTTGTTTAACTTCATGTTCTTATGATTCTTCCCTTTGGCACTTATTTTTGGTTTTTCACAATGTATGCTTCATGTTTGACTACCTGCAATGTTGGGGATATCTCGTTGTTATGATCAGTGAACTATGCACTTAGTTTCATTGGTGGAGTCATTGCCCCTGTGACGCAATGGCAGTGCTGTTGGTGTAATATACAAAGTGGATTTAATCGTTCAAACCATTTTGGTGAGTTTACAAACAATAAAACATCTCAACAGAATCCTCAAAGAGATTTGCTTTCTTGTGTTCTTATAATTCTTGCTGCGCTGTAGTTAAGAAATATTATTGTTGCACCATGCCTGGTAGCTGAGTGGTGTTTACTTGGCACTGTACCTTTCTGACTGTTAGAATATGCACTTTTAATCCTTGAATTTCTGTTGTATAGTCCCACTTGATGTGCACCATAAATGTGGTCTGCAGGTGAAGTGTGTTGTACAGATAGTGTGTGGACTGGTCTCTAGGAGAAGTGTGTTGTACAGATAGTGTGTGGACTGGTCTCTAGTGAAGTGTGTTGTACAGATAGTGTGTGGACTGGTCTCTAGGAGAAGTGTGTTGTACAGATAGTGTGTGGACTGGTCTCTAGGTGAAGTGTGTTGTACAGATAGTGTGTGGACTGGTCTCTAGGAGAAGTGTGTTGTACAGATAGTGTGTGGACTGGTCTCTAGGTGAAGTGTGTTGTACAGATAGTGTGTGGACTGGTCTCTAGGAGAAGTGTGTTGTACAGATAGTGTGTGGACTGGTCTCTAGGTGAAGTGTGTTGTACAGATAGTGTGTGGACTGGTCTCTAGGTGAAGTGTGTTGTACAGATAGGATGCCTGGGAGAGGTGTGTATAATCTGGGATCTGTTATCGTCACGTAGCCTGGATGTAGCAGTAGATGATGACCACTGGTCCTCTCAGCTGACGTGTGTTGTACAGATAGTGTGTTGTACAGATAGTGTGTGACTGGTCTCTAGGAGAAGTGTGTTGTATAGATACGTGCTGTTGTACAGATAGTGTGTGGACTGGTCTCTAGTGAAGTGTGTTGTACAGACTAGTGTGTGGACTGTCTCTAGGAGCAGTGTGTTGTACAGATAGCAGCCTGGGAGACGCTGTATACTCTGGGATCTGTTATCGTCACATAGCCTGAGTCGCATACACTATCACCACCTCTCTCCCTCTTCTACTCTCCTCCTCCTCCATCACATCATCAACAACATAGCTTACTGAACCAATATCTTTATTTTCAGACCATCACAGAAAATAGGGCAAAGAAAGAAAGAAAGAATCCAGTTCATATCTCTCCACCTAGTGGTACAGGGTTAGAACTGCACCCAGTGGTACAGGGTTAGAGCGCCACCCAGTGGTACAGGGTTAGAACTGCACCAAGTGGTACAGGGTTAGGGCGCCACCCAGTGGTACAGGGTTGGGCTGCAGTAGTTCAGACTAGAACAGGTGTTACAACACGCGATTCTATGATCAGACCTTTAGGGGAGCTCAGCCCCCATTGAGAATGTGACATGGATACACTGCCTTGCAAATGTGTTAAACCCCCTTGCTAATAAGTCACACATTTCACTGGATAACAATTAAAACATTTATTTGTTATTATGCAAAATATTCAATAAATGAAATAACGAAGAAAGTCACTTTCTTCATGAACTACCAGCATCAAATAAAACGATAATGATATGTCAAAAATAAATAAACATTGTTTTAACACTTTAGAGCATTCAAACTCATTGAAGATAATAATAATTCATAATTCGTTTTTTTGAATTTCCAAATTATTATTATTTTTAGGGGTGCCGAGTTAGGTGTGCTTGAACACCCCTATAGTCTAAAATCGCCTCTGGTATGACCTATACTTGGTTTGAACTGTGATCTGGGCGTATACGATGTATACCGTGCAGAACCTCTGCTATGTACCTATCTTCATGTTACATTAAATGTCCGCGTGGCATCACGCCAAGGCTCGTGTCTCCCAGCAGTAGCACCATACCCCTCAGGACGTACGTACCCGCCGCTAGACCCCGCCGCGAGACCCCGCCGCTAGTATGTTAAACGGACAGATGCGGCCTGATACGCTTAAATCCCGGTGACACCGTGCACGTAAAGATGCGCGTCCAACGGGAGGACAGACTCGTGAAGATGTTGTTTTTAAGATGGACATCATGTTATCCTCTTTCAGGATCTGGTCCACGTCTCCCTCGGCTTCATCCAGACTCCTCCGGTCGGGTCGTCCATCACGTAGACCAGCCCGGTAGTCTCCCGGTGGCTGTGGTGCCAGGAGTTGGGTCTCCTCCTCTCCTTCGGCCGCCCGCTGCCGTGCGGGGCGACTGCCGGATTCGTCATGTCCTGAAAGCGGAGGGTTTCGGCCGTTGTCGATTTGCTCATCTTTTGATACATTGAGTTGCGTTTTTCTGGTTCTCCAAAGCGCTGGAAGAGAACCCGCGTTTCCACCGTTGACTTGGAGGCGCGTTGTCCCATAGTTTACGGTAGAGGCGGAAACTGATCTCTGGCACAGACAGACAGTCTAAAGTCTACTTTCTCCCTCAATAACTCTGAAACTAACTGTTTGGTATTGAAATTAGGACCTGTTTGGTACCTGCGCTGATGGAGCCGAATGCGTTAACGGTTTCTTTTAAAGGACTCAATCCCCTCGATATGAGGCGTGTCTTCCTGTAAATCTGCGTGACACACTGGTGTTTGTGGTAAACCCGTCTGTTACCGACCAGCGCTCTGGCAGGGGCACATATGATATTTACAATGTTCGTGCGCTATTCTGAGTCGTTTCACCTGACACCAACCGTCAGCAATGAATTAGCACCCTTGAGCCCCTTATTGCTGCATATCTCCACGCTGCTTGCGGCGATGTTCAATAGTCCAAGCGCCGGTGTTTGGTTACTAGCCTATGTGAGACACCGGAGTCATGATACAGAAGACCCATTTGTGACCCCTGTCTCAGGAATCCCACTTGTTCACACGTCATGGGTCTCTTTCACGATGTGATCTCAGCGCACCGGTCGCGTTTTACTGTGGCCCCCAAAACAATAGTGGCTGGAATGACGACACACTGACGACAGGAAGTGTGTGACCATAAATGGAGGCCGTCCATATGTAGGCTAAAGTATTTCACTGTCGAGTCAAAACATCAACAAGCTACACTTACAAGGTACAAAGTGGTTTAACATTTTATTTTTTAACACTGACCCCTTGCATTCAACAAAACTTTACATTTTCAGTTTGGCAGAGTAGTGACTTATTAATCGTGGAGCAGTGATATGGTTCATGTCTCATCCTAATGACAGAGCAGTGACTGACAGCTAATACAGACTGAATATTGTTAGTTTAGGCAACACAACAACAACCTCACATTATATAACTCAAACTAATAAATAAGGCAAACAAGGTTAACACTTAAAATGTAAATAACGTATATTTTCCTTCCCATCAGCGTTGGAGCAGATTAATAGGAGGAGTTTCAGGAAGAGCAGAAAACAAGCACTAGTTAGTCAAGCTCAGATCTCCCGTCCGCTTAGATCTGATTGGTTATCCTGCAACAGGAAACAAGGTCTCAGCCAATAGCATTCCTGATCTGTCAGCGGTCGACATGTAGCCTTCCAGTCAGAAGTGAGGAGGCTGACAAGCTCCTCCCACACCACATGCACGGTATAGACGGCTCATCCACACGGACGAGCTACGTAGATCTCATCCGCATAGATAAGCTACGTAGGGGTGCTCTACAGGCAGGCTTCAGGGTGCAGATCTAGAGTCTGTGGATCTATGAGTTCCAGGCAGGAGGCATTCAGGCAGGAGGAGATCTGGTCCCAGAGACGGGACGTTCTGGGTTCTAACAAACAGGAGGGTCTGGGTTCTAACAGGCAGGAGGTTCTGGGTTCTAACAGACAGAAGATTGTGGGTTCTAAGATACAGGCGATTGTGGGTTCCAACAGATAGACAGCAGGTTTTGGGTTCTAACACAATTTCTAGGTCTGGTCCCAGACAGAGGGTTCTAGGTTCTACTTCTAATGGGTTGATCATGTTTGCTGTCAACAACAGGCTGACATAGCATTTAGCAAAAGTAAAAAGTATTCAAAAGTGCATTTAAATGTTTAATCAGGACAGCCTCTGGATCAGCAGTCTGTGTATGTGGTGCGTGTTTGTGTGTATGTGTGCGTGTTTGTGTGTATGTGGTGCGTGTTTGTGTGTATGTGGTGCGTGTTTGTGTGTATGTGGTGCGTGTTTGTGTGTATGTGGTGCGTGTTTGTGTGTATGTGGTGCGTGTTTGCGGCCAACCAAAATCACAGTCCTACGTGCTGAAGAGCTGGTCTCTGTTTGAGTCTCTTTAGAATGGGGGTGTGTATGTATTAATGTATGTGTGTTGTGTGTTTGTAAACGTAATTTGTATTAGCTGTGTGTTTGTCTATGTCTGTGTATATGGGTGTATGTGTTTATGTGTGTGTGTGTGTGTGTAGATACGTGTTTTCAGCATGCCTGTGAGCATGCTAATGATTATAAGTTATTAACTGAGTACAAGGACGACCCCTCCAGCCATCGCCTCTTCAATCACACCTCGTCCACACGACCAATCACACGACCAATCACACGACCAATCACACCCCGTCCACACGACCAATCACACCGCGTCCACACGACCAATCACACCCACGTCCACACGACCAATCACACCAGGACACCGGCCGTCCCTGCCCTTCTATTGGCCGCCTGAGACAGGAAGTAGACGAGCAACCCCGGGGCGACCAATCACGCGGCGGTCTTGCTCCCGCCCGCGGAGGAGGAGGCGGAGCTTTTGAACTTGACGACCATGACGGTGATGTTGTCAGGGCAACCGCGGTAGAAGGACTGCAGCACGATGCTCTTGGCGCCGAAGTGCGGCTCGTTCAGGCGCTCCCGGACGAAGCGGACGGCCTCCTCGTTGCTGAAGGCGTCCCACAGCCCGTCAGATGCCAGGATCATGAACTCTGGCTGCAGCTTGTCCAGGTCGAAGGTCATGATGTCGGGGTCAGGGATCACCACGTTCAGGTTCTTCAGGGGGTAGTCGCCAAGGGAACGGGACATGGCCAGGATGCCCTGCACGCGCCAGGAGCCGTTGAAGCTGATGAAGCCCCCTGGTGGTGGGAGGGGAAACAGCAGGACGGTCAGAATCACTGTCAGCATCATAACATTGATAACACATTAACACACCTGCTCTCTAGACTCCTCCCCCTCCCTCACCTGCTCTCTAGACTCTTCCCCCTCCCTCACCTGCTCTCTAGACTCCCTCCCTCCTCCAGCTCCTCCCTCCCTCACCTGCTCTCTAGACTCCTCCCCCTCCCTCACCTGCTCTCTTGATCCTCTTGCGCTCTTTCAGCTGGTAGGGCTTGTGGTCATGTGACAGGGCCACAGCGTTCCCGTCTTTGTCACACAGCACGCCGCGAGAGTCGCCCACGTTGGCCACCGTAAGCTCCCGGTCCGAGAGGAGCGCCACCAGGCAGGTGGTCCCTGTGGGGGGAGGGGGGGAGGGGGGGAGGGGGGGGAGGGGGGGAGAGGGGGAGAGGGTTAGCAGATGTATTCTTATGTACCAAGATTATCTCTGTCTGGGGGTATGGGTGGCTTGGTAAGCAGACATGTAAATATACATTTTAGATAGAGAGGGAGAAAGAGAGGGAAGGTATGGAAGCAAATCAGTGACATCATGTAGGATTGACGTAGATCAAAACTCAGGCTATCAAATTCGAATGAAACATTTAGAGGCAAATAATTTTGAGGTGAATATTACAGACCAAATAAATTCCAGGTGAAAAAGTTAAAGCCAAAAAATTTCAAGGTGAAAAAGTTAAAGCCCAAAATATTCAGATTCAGGGGGTCGGAATTCTTGGGATCCGAATCGTGCAATCTGAATTTTTGGGATCTGAATTATACTGTTTTGAATTTGAGCTACCTTAATTTCTGAACCTTGAATCTTTTGATCAGAATTTTTCATATTTCATTTTAAATAGGTGAATTCAAAACCAACACAGTAGTGTTCAGAAAACAATTCAGTAGTGTTTAAATCTCAATATAATATAAAAAAAATTCAGGTAGGTCAAGTGCACAATCAGAATTTTTTTGCTCAACTTTTTGGGGGGCAAGCGTTTTTTGCTTGAAATAATTTGGATTTTTTTCAAAACTTATATGTTATGTTATGCCAGGTTGCTTTGCGTTGTCTTGTCCTAAGAATTACAGTTCCCAGTCTGACCCTGTGTTGTTCTGTGCATCTGACAATAAAAGACTTGAACTTGAAAAAAAGACTTGAAAACCTTGAAAAGACATTAAGATTTTTCTGGTCAAAAATGTATCACCTCGAAATTGGTCAGGTTGAAATTATTTGCCCAATTTTTTCAACTCAACATTTTTCGCCTTTAAATATTTAATTCAAAGAATTTTCCCAAATATTTGGGGGGGATCAGAATTTCACCATTTGAATTTGTGCAGCCTAAAATTTTAGTTCCATTTGAATTTCTGAAGCTTAATTTTTTTGGGGATCTGAATTTTTGGGATCCGAATTCTTGCAATCTGAATTTTTGGGATTTCAATTTTAAATGGGTGAATTCAAAACCAACACAGTAGTGTTCAGAAACCAATTCAGTAGTGTTTCAATCTCAATATTATATAACCCTGTGTTGTTCTGTGCATCTGACAATAAAAGACTTGAACATTGACACCTTGACATTTTTCAGGTCAAAAATGTATCACCTTAACATTTTTCGCCTAATTTTGTCACCTAGAATTTTTTCGCCTTTAAATATTGAATTCAAAGAATTTTCCCCCAATATTTTGTGGATCAGAATTTCAACATTTGAATTTGTGCAGCCTGAATTTTAGTTCTATTTGAATTTCTAAAGCTTGAATTTTGTTTTATTTCAATTTTTGGGATCTGACTTTTACTGTTTGAGTTTGAGCAACTTGAATTTCTGAACCTTGAATATTTGGATCTGTTTTTGGTGAAATCAAAACCAACAAGAGAGGAGAGAGAGAGGGAGCGGTGCCTCCCTGCCCCTTACTCACCTGCTTCGTCGTGATTGGCCGACAGCTTCTCCACCATCTCCTTATCGACGGACAGGATGCGGTTCTCCAGGAGACTGGGGTAGTTGTCACGGCGACCTCTCTCCTGGGAGAGCAGGTGCTGCTTCAGGGCCTCTGGGAGGTGAGCCTTCACATAGTCTGCTGCTGCCTGGGGGAGTAGGGGGAGGAGGGGGGAGGAGGGGGAGAGAGAGGAGGAGGGGGGAGAGAGAGGAGGAGGTGAGCCTTCACATAGTCTGCTGCTGCCTGGGGGGAGTAGGGGGGAGGAGGGGGGAGGAGGGGGGAGGAGAGAGGAGGAGGGGGGAGAGAGAGGAGGAGGTGAGCCTTCACATAGTCCTGCTGCTGTCTGGGGGAGGAGGGGGGAGGAGGGGAGAGAGAGAGGAGGAGGGGGGAGAGAGAGGAGGAGGTGAGCCTTCACATAGTCTGCTGCTGCCTGGGGGAGTAGGGGGGGAGGAGGGGGGAGGAGGGGGGAGAGAGAGGAGGAGGGGGGAGAGAGAGGAGGAGGTGAGCCTTCACATAGTCTGCTGCTGCCTGGGGGATTAGGGGGGAGGAGGGGGGAGGAGGGGGGAGAGAGAGGAGGAGGGGGGAGAGAGAGGAGGAGGTGAGCCTTCACATAGTCTGCTGCTGTCTGGGGGAGGAGGGGGGAGGAGGGGGGAGGAGGGGGGGAGAGAGAGGAGGAGGGGGGAGAGAGAGGAGGAGGTGAGCCTTCACATAGTCTGCTGCTGTCTGGGGGAGGAGAGGAGGGGAGAGAGAGAGAGGGGAAGGGGGAGAGAGAGGAGGAGGGGGGAGAGAGAGGAGGAGGTGAGCCTTCACCTAGTCTGCTGCTGCCTGGGGGAGGAGGGGGAGAGAGAGGAGGAGGGGGGGAGAGAGAGGAGGAGGGGGGAGAGAGAGGGGGAGGGGGGAGAGAGAGGAGGAGGTGAGCCTTCACATAGTTGCTGCTGCCTGGGGGAGGAGGGGGGAGGAAGGGGGAGGAGGGCTGGAGAGAGAGAGGGGAGGGGGGAGAGAGAGGAGGAGGTGAGCCTTCACATAGTCTGCTGCTGCCTGGGGGAGGAGGGGGGGAGAGAGAGGAGGAGGGGGGAGAGAGAGGAGGAGGGGGGAGAGAGAGGGGGAGGGGGGAGAGAGAGGAGGAGGTGAGCCTTCACATAGTCTGCTGCTGCCTGGGGGAGGAGGGGGGAGGAAGGGGGAGAGAGAGAGAGGGGGAGGGGGGAGAGAGAGGAGGAGGTGAGCCTTCACATAGTCTGCTGCTGTCTGGGGGAGTAGGGGGGAGGAGGGGGGAGGAGGGGGGAGAGAGAGGAGAGGGGGGAGAGAGAGGAGGAGGTGAGCCCTTCACATAGTATGCTGCTGCCTGGGGGAGGAGGGGGGAGGGGGGGGGAGAGAGAGGACGGGGCTGGGGGTACTGTGACCAAGAGTTGGGACAGGCCAGCATGTGGTCTAAACTGAATTATTGGAAAAAACTAGATGCTACTCTGACATGGCGAGCATCGCCTTCTTACTCCTCCATTCAACTTGCCGCCTTCCAGGCATCACTGATGCCATTCCTTCTGCCTCAGTCGACTCGCATATGCACACACCCTGACACCCTGCTGCTTCTCCACTCTCCACACTACAGGACGTCACTGTTCAAACACACACACACGGTGGTGGGATATCTGCTGGGTTAGAATGCTGGAATGACCATGTTAGGGTTGGTGAGTCATGCGTCAGTGTTCTAGAACTAGTTAGTGTCAGCTGTTCTAGACACTGAGTAGTGTGGTCAGTGTCTCGAAAATCTGTGACGGAGATGGTGCGTCAGTGTCTAGAACTGAGCAGCAGCTGTCATGATTCTCGAACTAGAAGCGCGCAGACTCATCTAGCAGAGGAAATTGCTAAAGGGCAGTAGCCTGTGCGATAGGAAGAAACGCTACGACAGCAGTTAGTGGTCAGTGTCTAGAACTGAGCTGTTGAGTTAGTGGTCAGTGTTCTAGAACTGAGTTATGGTCAGTGTTCTAGAACTGAGTGAGTGTCGTGTTGCGCCAGTACGGAGGCGGAGGAGGCGCGAGAGCTGATCACTGCAGACCAACCACGACAGGGAAGAACCTTAAATAAAACCTGAAAAAACTGACACTCCCTGATCCACACTGAGGCAAGCACACCAAAACCACATCCACACCACAGTTGACCACACACACAACACACACACACAGATAGAGAGGATAGAAGTGGTCTACCAAACGAGAGATGACACAAGAGCTGACAGGAAGGTCTCAATTTAAAATAAGGACACAGGGAATAGACTGTCAGAATAGGAATGTATCAACCAAGCATGTACCTAACCAACACTATTGAGACTCTCTCCCCTTACCCTGGTTGCCAGCGGTCGTCCTCCACTGCCCTGCATTATGCGCTCCCGAACCCACTCCACGTCTGCTTCTTGCTCACCTCCCACCATCTCTCACCCCCCTTCTTTCCTGCATCCCTCAATATATCTATACCTGTGTGGAGGATGTGAGGCAGATGGTTCACTGAAATTGGAAAAAGACAGAGAGATGAGAAAAACAGAGAGGAGAGAAGGGAGAGAACAGGACCCAACTAATCACTGTAGAAAAACAAAACCTGAAGTAAGATCCTTTTATTGCGACAAAGTGATTATACACCCCCCCACCCCCCACACACAACAACCAACACACACACACACACAGAGAGAGCACTGCAAGCATGCTGGTATCATGTGTCAAGCAACATCACACTACGCGCTAGTTTGCCACATTCCCAGTAGGGATGGTTAACGAGGAGAGTAGATGGCTATCGCTCAGTGACAGCGCACGAGACTGCATATCGAGAGCTCGCGGCTTCTACCTGTACTAGTAACAAACAAAAAAATGCAGAATGAACCACATTATTACTCCACATTGGTTTGTTGACATCACTCACGCTTGTGTTTGCATGCCCGACAACCCCCCCCACACCCTTTCACTCTCACCTCGCCACCGTGCCCGTCGAATATCCCAAATATAGACGGGTGGCTTTTATTGGCGATGCGGTCAGCACCTCGAAGCGGTCCTCCATGTGGTCCTCCGCCCTGGATGGAGTAACACCCGCCACGTTGTTGTTCTTAAACTGCCATGTCTTCGAGAACTCTGCGTCCAGCACGCGGATGCCTGCCAGACGCTCGTTCTGCATGATCTCCGCCACCTTCCCTTTCAACCATCTTCACGGCATCGCGGCTGGACTGACGATGGTCCGCACGCGTCGGTTGGAAGAAGTAGCTCCACAGCGCCAGACTGATGCCGAGCAGGAACAACGTTTCACGGCCTGAGGAGGAATAACGCATAATCCGACCCAACAGAGACAACAGCGTCATGGTGTGCTCCTACCATCACATTCGGTAGCCTATCACTGACGACGGCCTCGTTTCCTTCACGGACGCTCGTTTCATTCATTCAACAGGAACGCAAAAAACGGAATGCACAATACGGAAATGTTTCGGAAGGGTCGCGCAGAACTGCGGTAGGGAAGGTCTCGAACGGCGAGGCAACGAGTAGGCCCCGGGGAGAGACACCTCCACTCAGGGCCGCAACAACAGGACGCGACAACGAGGGGCGCAGACAATAGCGGCAGACCCCGTCACCGACTTGGCCAGCTATTGTGAGAAACACGAGCGAACAGCTGCAGAGCGAGGACCTAGCGTCGAGCCTTCCCGTTACCCATCGTAGATCACGCGAAATATGGGTTAGACCCACCCAGAGTGCGATGGGAGGTTTTACCCAGGCTAGTCGTCTGTGGCCTCGTTTCTTCTGCGAGAAATATGCCTATTCAGCCCCGGCGCGCCCGCATCAACAACATTCTTCACATGCACCCCCTTTACCGTGTCTGCTGCTCGCGGACAGACGGTTGGTGCGCAGCTGCAGAAGCTTCCTATGGCAGGTCTTGTTACAGAGCGCGAGAGCGGGCTGTGGTAGTGTCTGTCTTCCAACCCTGTCAGATTAAACAACCTGATACACGCGACTAAATAAACACATCATTTTAATACAAATATGCAGAGTTACTGTGTTGGTTAATTCCGTCCGCGCCGTTGTACGACCGTCAGATGCCGTATTGCTTCTCACCGGATCGAGGTCTGCTAAGACCACACACACATCAGCATAAAGCCTACCAATGCCACAAATGCCTAACGATCACCAAAAAAACCCTATGCGCAACCCCGCTCCCCCGATGCGATACAAAGTAGGAGGCTACTGAATCCCAGATTATCAGGATGGTAAATGTACCATCTTCACTCGGGAAATACAGATATCATGTTTTAAAAACCCTGAAGAAGTTGCGGATTGAAAAT
>CAEFZP010002918.1:0-25253 GCA_903064625.1 Mallotus villosus
TACTTGTATTTCGGAGTTGACTATGTTGTTTTTTATCATTGCTTATACATGCATTTATTCTGTAATTTGAGGGGTTGACTTTTACATATATGGCAGGGGACAGCAGATGAAAACTAGCCTATAGGCTAAACTTGGCTCACTGACATTTTGAATGTTTTGATTAGGTGCAATGTCCCTGAAATAACAATAAATAAAAAAAATAAATAAAATGTGGCTGTCGTGCTAGAACCCCACAGTTTCCACAGCACACACTGCTCTATAATAAAACATAATTCTTTTAAAACAGACGCTGATCCAAATGACAAACGCGGGGGGGGAGGGGGCACCGTGGCCTCTAGATCTGCTACATGCATCCCATCATGTCTCTGACACAATCGTTACGTTCATACAAGCTGATGAGGGATTATATAACAGATTAACATAGATTATAAAGGATGATGAGGATTTTGAATGTAAGGGATTCGTAGAGGGGTTATAAAGGATTGATAAATATTATACTTGACTGTAAAGGATTTATGAGTGAAAAGTATTCTAGAAGGATTATACACCAGATTTATATAGGAGATATAACAGATTATATAGGATTATATATAACAGAGTATATAGGATTATCTAACAGATGATTCTAGATCTAATGGAACATATTAAGAATTAGTTGAGCAGAGCCCCAGATATAAAGGCGTATATAACAGATGATTCTAGATCTAATGGATATTAAGGATGATGTTAGATACACTAGATTATTATTAATTATTATATAAAGATTATACTTAGATTCTAATGCGAATATGAGAAGGATTAAGTAAGTGAGATTTCAGAGGGACTTTGTAAACAGTTTTACATTTGAGTACGTCATCAGAAGACCCCAACCCGCTTTATTTACCAGAACAACCACCCACATCATGAAATAAGTGTGTGTGTGTGGTGTGTGTGTGTACCATTATAAGATGAAGTTTTAGGAACCAGCTTTACGCACACCTCCATCAACACGAGTATTAAGAGTATATCTAGTGGTATGTAGCATGGGGTGGGTAAGCAGGTCAGTGGTGGACGGGGTAGGTGGGGTACAAGGTCAGTGGTGAGTAGGGTGGGTACAGGTCAGTGGTAGAGGTAGGGTGGGTACAGGTCAGTGTGTAGAGGTAGGGTGGGGTGCAGGTACGTGGTAGACGGTAGCGGTGGGCCTAAAGGTCAGTGGTAGAGGGTTGGGTGGGTACGGTCAGTGTAGACGTGCGAAAGGTAGGGTAGATTTTGGCTAGCGAAAGGTACAGTTGTGGACTGAGGTAGGGGGGTACAGCAGTGGATAGACCGGGGTGCGGTCGGGTGTACGGTAACGGGTCAGTGGTGGACGGTAGGGTGGTACAGGTCGTTGGATGGAGGTAGGGTGGTGTAACGGTCAGTGGTAGAGGTCTAGGGTGGGTACAGGTCAGTGGTAGATGGGAGGTGGGTAGGGTACAGGTCAGTGGTGGAGGTAGGGTGGGGTACAGTCAGTGGTGTAGAGGTAGGGTGGGTACAGGTCAGTGGTGTTAGGGTGGGTACAGGTCAGTGGTGAGGTAGGGTAGGTACAGGTCGTGGTGGATGTAGGGTGGGTACAGGTCGTGGTAGAGGTAGGGTGGGTACAGGTCAGTGGTGGAGGTAGGGTGGGTACAGGTCAGTGGTAGAGGTAGGGTGGGTACAGGTCAGTGGTAGAGTAGGGTGGGTACAGGTCAGTGGTGAGAGGTAGGGTGGGTACAGGTCAGTGGTAGAGGTAGGGTGGGTACAGGTCAGTGGTGAGAGGTATGGGTGGGTACAGGTCAGTGGTGGAGGTAGGGTGGGTACAGGTCAGTGGTGGAGGTAGGGTGGGTACAGGTCAGTGGTGGGGTACAGTCGGGAGTACAGGTCAGTGGAGGAGGGTAGGGTGGGTTAGAGGTAGGGTGGAGGTAGGGTGGGTAAGGTCAGTGGTGGACGGTAGGGTGGGTACAGGTCAGTGGTGGAGTGTAGGGTGGGTACAGGTCAGTGGTGGAGGTAGGGTGGGTACAGGTCAGTGGTGGAGGTAGGGTGGGTACAGGTCAGTGGTGGAGGTAGGGTGGGTACAGGTCAGTGGTGGAGGTAGGGTGGTACAGGTCAGTGGTAGAGGTAGGGTGGGTACAGGTCAGTGGTGGAGGTAGGGTGGGTACAGGTCAGTGGTAGAGGTAGGGTGGTACAGGTCAGTGGTGGAGGGTAGGGTGGGGTACAGGTCAGTGGTGGAGGTAGGGTGGGTACAGGTCAGTGGTGGAGGTAGGGTGGGTACAGGTCAGTGGTGAGAGGTAGGGTGGGTACAGGGTCAGTGGTGGAGGTAGGGTAGGTACAGGTCAGTGGTGGAGGTAGGGTGGGGTACAGGTCAGTGGTAGAGGTAGGGTGGGGTACAGGTCAGTGGTGGAGGTAGGGTAGGTACAGGTCAGTGGTGGAGGTAGGGTGGGTACAGGTCAGTGGTGGAGGTAGGGTGGGTACAGGTCAGTGGTGGAGTAGGGTGGGTACAGGTCAGTGGTGGAGGTAGGGTAGGTACAGGTCAGTGGTAGAGGTAGGGTGGGTACAGGTCAGTGGTAGAGGTAGGGTGGGTACAGGTCAGTGGTGGATGGGTAGGGTGGGTACAGGTCAGTGGTGGAGGGTAGGGTGGGTACAGGTCAGTGGTGGAGGTAGGGTGGGTACAGGTCAGTGTAGATAGGTAGGTGGGTACAGGTCAGTGGTAGAGGTAGGGTGGGTACAGTGTCAGTGGTGGGAGGTAGGGTGGGTACAGGTCAGTGGTAGAGGTAGGGTAGGTACAGTCAGTGGTAGAGGTTAGGGTGTGGTACAGGTCAGTGGTGGAGGTAGGGTGGGTACAGTCAGTGGTAGAGGTAGGGTGGGTACAGGTCGTGGTAGAGTAGGGTGGGTACAGTCAGTGGTGGAGTAGGTGGTACAGGTCGAGTGGTGGAGGTAGGGTGGGTACAGGTCGTGGTAGAGGTAGGGTGGGTATAGCAGTGGTGGAGGGTAGGGTGGGTACAGGTCAGTGGTGGAGGTAGGGTGGTACAGGTCAGTGGTGTAAATGTGGAGCAGCAGCTGACTCAGTCTGTCTCCCTCTGCTGGCGGCTGCCTCTCACTGCACACAGCGTCGCTGCTCACACTGGTCCAGAAGCACACACTGTTGTACACACACACACACACACACACTCGCACTCGCACACACACACACCCACACACACACACACACACACACACTCACACACACACTCGCACACACCACATACACACACACACACACACACTCTCTCTCACCGTGAGGACAGGCTGTTCTTGCTGCAGCTGGTGTAGATGACTGGCTCGTCGTCATAGAAACCACCGAGGGCCAGTTTCTGCCGGATGGCCTCTCTGTCGTTCCTCTGAGCCTGAAAAGAAGCACAGGCCTACATCATTACTACAGGCTTGAGAAGAAGCACAGTCCTACATCATTACTACAGGCCTGAGAAGAAGCACAGGCCTACATCATTACTACAGGCCTGAGAAGAAGCACAGCCTACATCATTACTACAGGCATGAGAAGAAGCTCAGTCCTACATCATTACTACAGGCCTGAGAAGAAGCACAGGCCTACATCATTACTACAGGCCTGAGAAGAAGCACAGTCCTACATCATTACTACAGGCCTGAGAAGAAGCACAGTCCTACATCATTACTACAGGGCCTGAGAAGAAGCACAGTCCTACATCATTACTACAGGCCTGAGAAGAGCACAGTCCTACATCATTACTACAGGGCTGAGAAGAAGCACAGGCCTACATCATTACTACAGAACCACATACTACACAGGCCTACATCATTACTACAAGCCTGAGAAGAAGCACAGGCCTACATCATTACTACAGGCCTGAGAAGAAGCACAGGCCTACATCACTACTACAGGCCTGAGAAGAAGCACAGCCTACATCATTACTACAGGCCTGAGAAGAAGCACAGGCCTACATCATTACTACAGGCCTGAGAAGAAGCACAGGCCTATATCACTACTACAGGCCTGAGAAGAAGCACAGTCCTACATCACTACTACAGGCCTGAGAAGAAGCACAGGCCTACATCATTACTACAGGCCTGAGAAGAAGCACAGTCCTACATCATTACTACAGGCCTGAGAAGAAGCACAGGCCTACATCATTACTACAGGCCTGAGAAGAAGCACAGGCCTACATCATTACTACAGGCCTGAGAAGAAGCACAGTCCTACATCATTACTACAGGCCTGAGAAGAAGCACAGCCTACATCATTACTACAGAACCACATACTACACAGGCCTACATCATTACTACAGGCCTGAGAAGAAGCACAGGCCTACATCATTACTACAGAACCACATACTACACATGCCTACATCATTACTACAGGCCTGAGAAGAAGCACAGGCCTACATCATTACTACAGAACCACATACTACACAGGCCTAAATCATTACTACAGGCCTGAGAAGAAGCACAGTCCTACATCATTACTACAGAACCACATACTACACATGCCTACATCATTACTACAGGCCTGAGAAGAAGCACAGGCCTACATCATTACTACAGAACCACATACTACACAGGCCTACATCATTACTACAGGCCTGAGAAGAAGCACAGTCCTACATCATTACTACAGGCCTGAGAAGAAGCACAGGCCTACATCATTACTACAGAACCACATACTACACAGGCCTACATCATTACTACAGGCCTGAGAAGAAGCACAGTCCTACATCATTACTACAGGCCTGAGAAGAAGCACAGTCCTACATCATTACTACAGAACCACATACTACACAGGCCTACATCATTACTACAGGCCTGAGAAGAAGCACAGTCCTACATCATTACTACAGGCCTGAGAAGAAGCACAGTCCTACATCATTACTACAGAACCACATAGTACACAGGCCTACTCATTACTACAGGCCTGAGAAGAAGCACAGGCCTTCATCATTACTACAGGCCTGAGAAGAAGCACAGTCCTACATCATTACTACAGGCCTGAGAAGAAGCACAGGCCTACATCATTACTACAGAACCACATACTACACAGGCCTACATCATTACTACAGGCCTGAGAAGAAGCACAGTCCTACATCATTACTACAGACCACATACTACACAGGCCTACATCATTACTACAGGCCTGAGAAGAAGCACAGTCCTACCATCATTACTACAGGCCTGAGAAGAAGCACAGGCCTACATCATTACTACAGAACCACATACTACACAAGGGCCTACATCATTACTACAGGCCTGAGAAAGAAGCACCAGTCCAATCGTGACTACAGGCCTGAGAAGAAGCACAGGCTCCTACATCATGACTACAGGCCTTGAGAGGGAAGCACAGGCCTTACATCATACTACAGAAACCACAGGAATACTACACGCACCCAGGCAATTATACACAGTACTAACAGGAATACTACACAGAGGACTACAGGCATACTACACAGTACTACAATACTGCTCAGTGCGGCAGGCCAGAAGGAAGGCTTTTTGACCAATGCGTTAATGGAGTGTGATTCCAACCTGGCAAGTGCCTCACTGCTTCTTGAGCCCACCCCAGAGACCATGAGAGACAAACCGACAGGGGCATCGCCCGACGCAGCGGGGAGCGAGACAGCGACGCGACACCAAGCAGATGCGGCCGCCCCCAGCGCCCCCGAAGCGCATGGGCCCGCCGAGCTACGGCCGCCAGCGCCACCGCAATGCGCCCCCGCGGAAAAGAGAAGAGAGACGGACAGAGAAAAAGAAGAGAAGACAAGAAAGAGAGACGGACACAGGGCGAAAGAAGCGCAGAGACGGGCCGAAAGGGAAGAAGAAAGAGAGAAGAAAAGGAAAGGCAGAAGAACAAGACAGCGAGAAGAAAGTAGAAGCAAGAAGAGAAAAAGAAGGAGAAGAAAAAGAGAAAAGGAAGAAGAAAAGACCGACGCCCCGCCAAGCGAAAAAGAAAGAAGCCAGAGACAAAAGTACAGAGAAGACAGACAGAGCAAGAAGAGAAGAGAAGACACAAAGTAGAAGCAGGAAAGGAAAAAGAAGGGAGACAAGAAGACAGAGCAAGAAGAAGAACACAAGACGTAAGCAAAAGACAGAGGAAGAAGGGACAGTAGCAAGCGCAGACGACAAGAGCGAAGAAGAGAAGACTGACAGCGACATGCTCCCTCCTCCATCTCCTCCATATCTCCCCTTCATTCCTCTATCTCGCCATTTTCCTCTGCCTCCATTGTACTTCTCCTTCCATATGTACACAAGCAAACAGGACACACACACGGACATACACAAGCAAACACACACACAACACACAACAGCAGACAGGCAGGCAGGCAAGCAGACAGGCAGACTGTCAGGCAGACAGGCAGAAAGGCAGGCAGACAGACAGACAGGCAGGCAGGCAGGCAGGCGGCAGGCAGACTGGCAGACAGGACTGGCAGACAGACAGACTGGCAGGCAGACAGACACGCCCTTGTCTGGTTAACACACACATACTGATAACCAACACACCTACACCATGCACCGTAATAATGACCTGATACAGAGAAACATAGAAACCACCATGATAACAGGCACACACGGAGCACACACACACAGAGCACACACAGAGCACACACACACACACGGAGCACACACACACAACAGAAGCACACACAGAGCACACACACACACAGAGCACACACAGAGCACAAACACACACAGACGGAGAACACACAAGAACACACAGAGCACACACACACAGGAAAAACACACACATACAAACATCCACACACAGACTGTAAAAGTCACACACCTGGTAAGCATGTTCTCTGGTTGCACACATGGCTCAGAGCATGACAGGCGTCGCAGGGCAGAATTCCCCGTAGAACACTGCTGCTTCACTGCTGCTTCACTGCCTCCAACACTGCAGCTACGCACAGCGGAGAGGAAGGAACGAGGGAGGGAGGGAGGAGAGAGGGGAGATGTGGTGGACGAGACGAACAGAGGAGAGGGGGAGGGTGGCATGTGTAGAGTGAGAGAGACTGGAGGCAAGAAGAGCGAGCGAGAGAGAATAAAGGTAGAGGAGAGGAGAGAGAAGAAGGCAGGAGGAGAGAGTGGAGAGGAGGGAGGAGAGTGTCGGACATTCCCTTACATCCCCGTCTCTCTCTAACATCCCTCCCTCTTTCAACATCCCCTCTCTCAATCCCTCTCTATAAGTCTCTCTCTCCACGCCTCTCTCCATCCTCGCTCTCTCTACTTCCCCCTCTCTCCATCCCTCCTCTCTCCAATCCCTCTATCTTCCTTCTACAACGCTTGTGATCAACGAAACATCCACATAAAAAGAACCTTGAGAATGGGAGAGATGTAGGAGGGAGGAGGGAGATGGATTATGGAAAGAGGGATGAGGTTAGGGTGCGAGGGAGGGAGCGAGGGGAGGGAGGAGGGAGGGAGGAGGCGAGGGAGGGAGGGAGGGTCGGGAGGAGTGGAGGGAGGGATAGGGAGGGAGCGGCGGAGGGAGGGAGGGATGGGCTAGGGAGGGAGGGAGGGATGTGGGGTGGAGGGAGGAGGGGAGGGGAGGGAGGAGGGAGGGGCCTGGAGGGAGGGAGGGATGGGAGATTATGAAAGAGGAGGGATGTGGACGGAGGCCAGACAGAGAGTGTGTGAAAGTGATGTAATAGAGAAAAGGGAAAGAAACTGTGAAGCCCACAAATAGGGAAATGCAGGTGGTGCTGGTCTATAAGGCGGGACGAGGAGATGACGGAGAGAGGCGATGACGAGGAGGAGGAAACGACAGATGGGACGAGAGGCGACGCTCTAGAGGGCCTCGAGAGAGCGGAGGCGAGGGAGGGAGCAGACTGAGAGGGATGAGCAGAGTTGTGCAGAGCGAGGAGAGAGGGATGCAGAGGGAGAGAGGGAGAGAGTTTGAGATGGCGAGAGAGGGACGGGAGAGAGGGCGAGAGGCGAGAGAGATCCTCTCCTGGGACGCGGACGAGAGGGACTTGAGAGAGAGAGAGCGGGAGAGAGGGAGAGAGATCGAGAGGAGTGGAGCTGAGGAGAGAGGGGGAGAGGGAGAGAGGGAGATGAGAGAGAGAGGGAGCGACGAGGAGTGGTGAGAGATTGGAGGGGCGGAGAGACCCGAGAGAGAGAGAGAGAGGGAGAGAGAGAGGGAGAGTGAAGAGGAGATCTTCCCCAAGAGCGAATGAATGTTGATAAATTCACTCACTTCACTATCTTGATCTGGACATGACAAGTGTTGATGATAGGTAATTGAATACAAACTTTATTTACAACCAAAAGACTGACAAAAATAAGTTATCCAAATATTTACAAATAGTCAATGTAGTAGTCAGGTCCAGGTCCATTAAGTCCAAAAAGTAAGATTGAAGTTCCAAACCTGATTTGAATGAACCTGACAGATAGTATGGAAGCAAATCAGTGCCATAAGGTTTTGAATTTTAAAAGGCATCGATACTTAATATTGAATGTAAACAACATTGAATTTCATCTGAATATATTTCAATGTAAAATAGCCTACTATCTAAAAAATTTGAGGCGAAATTTTCAAGCTGAAAAAAATTGGGGCGAAAAGTTTCCAGCTGAAAAAAATTGAGGCGAAAATTTCCAGCTGAAAAAATGAGCCGAAAATTTTCCAGCTGAAAAGATTTGAGGCGAAAATTTTCCAGCTGATTGAGGTGAACATTTGCATCTGAACAAATTTGAGGCGAACATTTGAAGCTTAAAAACACTTGAGACGAAAATTTCCAGCTGAAAAAATTTTAGACGAAAATTTTCCAGCTAAAAAAATTCGGGGACGAAAAATTTCCATCTGAAAACATTTGTGGCAAAAAAATGTCGATCTTAAATAATTCCGATTTTTAACACCGGGATTTTTTATTTTTATTTGACCTTATTTAACCAGGAAGAGTCCCATTGAGATTAAAAACCTCTTTTCCGAGGGAGTCCTGGCCAAGAGGCAGCAACAGAACATAAATATGTACACTCACAAATTACACTCACAACATATAAACAGAAATTAAAATGATTAAAAAAAAACACAATTACAAATAGATAAAATTCATAAAAAAAACATCTGCAAGAAAAGAAGTGGTCTGAAATGTTTCTCATCGTAGATTTAAAAGCGTTCAAAGAAATCATTGCGGTTAATTTAAAGGATATCGAGGACAGGTATAGTAGAGATCGAACATCAATGCATCGAACCAGAAACCAACTTCTGCCCCCTTTTTTCATGTGTATCCGATGGTAGGTATTAGCGCCACGCTGGTCGGAGGATACTGTAGGCTATTTAAATAATAGGCTAACTTAATTGAACTTCGGTTTTAGTATAAGTCAATAGTGTTAACAAAGCTGCAGTTGGACAGTCACACCAGCATGTGTAAATCGTTGGGAAAATGTTTTCCTTTTTGTTGTGACGATAGTTCATAAAGCATACAGTAAAAATAGTACACAAAAAATACAAATAAACACAGTTCAACACCATCACCTATAACAACAAACCCCTAAATGAGCTCTAACGGTACAGTGGCTCACTGTCTCATGCACCGTACTTCAGTAAAATATCTGGAGTGCCTTAGACTTAGCACTGTATACAGTGCTCGGACCCACACTGTCTGTACATGATGGAACTCTGCTCTCCCTCTTGTTAACCCCGACCCACAGTGCACAGTAGGATCTCTGATGCCCTCTGCTGACTGGGGAGGGGAAGGCGGTCAGGTAACACGGGTGGAGTGCCTCTGCTGGACTGGGGAGAAAGGCAGGTCAGGTCACTGGGCGGGGGAGTCTGGAGAGAGGCTGGAGTTAGAGGGCCAGTCTGCTCCTCTGCTAAAATGGCTTTATTCCAAACACAAATAACAATTATTTTAGAAAGTTAACAAGGTCTCGTCGCTGTTGATGTCTTCAGTATCGTCTGGATAGTAAAACTCAGTTGACTTCGATATCGCTAATTTTGAAGATGACGTCAGAGGAGGGCAATAACAATACTTATTGGGACCGCTGGTCAATACGGGTTTGGCATGACTACCATTAGCCAATCAGAAGGCTCGTACTGTCGTTGCCATATAATAATACATAGTAATTATATAATATTATATGAATGATATTACCAGTTCTGCAACTAATGTTGAACACTAACACAGGGTTAAGCTCAGTGGTTAGAGAATTGACTCACCACAGCTGTCTCCACTTCCATAGGCCTCATCCCTTCCTGCTACAAATCAAAATCAGAGTCAGTACACAGAGTCACTACACAGAGTCAGTATACAGAGTCAGTATACAGAGTCAGTGTACAGAGTCAGTATACAGAGTCAGTGTACAGAGTCAGTGTACAGAGTCAGTATACAGAGTCAGTATACAGAGTCAGTGTATAGAGTAGTAAACAGAGTCAGTGTACAGAGTCAGTATACAGAGTTAATAAACAGAGTCAGTATATAGAGTCAGTGTACAGAGTTAGTATACAGAGTCAGTATACAGAGTCAGTATACAGAGTCAGTATCAGAATCGTATGTGCTAGAACCAACCATGTTCATGGTAGAGTTAGGGTTGTGGGAGAGCTCTACAAAAGGTAGATGTTACAGTTTGTTCAAATAAGAGATGTTGTCAATAAGAGATGTTGTCAATAAGAGATGTGTGACATAAGAGATGTTGACAATAAGAGATGTTGTCAATAAGAGATGTTGACAATAAGAGATGTGTCAATAAGAGATGTTGACAATAAGAGATGTTGACAATAAGAGATGTTGTCAATAAGAGCTGTTGACAATAAGAGATGTTGTCAATAGAGATGTTGTCAATAAGAGATGTGACAATAAGAGATGTTGACAATAAGAGATGTTGACAATGAGAGATGTTGACAATAAGAGATGTTGTCTTACTGTTGTCACTTCCTGTGTCACTTGTGTCTTTCAGGAGTGCCGTTCAGGCCAGGATCCTTCTCTGGTACTTAGAAAGAGAGTTTGGACAATAAGCACCATGTTAAGAATATACAGTCTATACAAACTCCAGTTTTTTAGGTTTGCTTTCCTTCTATTGTACTACATTTATATTTTATTTAGGTTTTGTATTTTGTTCCCACAAATATAAATGCCACGTCTACAATCTAACCAAAGGTTTTAAGCACAGGATGGAATAAATGATCAGAATGACTTATTTAATCATATAAAGATAACACATCTGTGATACTCTGGTAACTACAGTCGGTTGAGGTGTAGGTGTAGAGCGGAGCAGACCCCCCTGGAGAGGAGGAGGAATCATGAGTTTATCATGTGCAGCAGGTCAGAATAACGTCTGGAGGAAAACACAGTGTATGCTCACCTTGTGGTACGCTCCCCCTCTTCCTGACACGACACACCACCAGAGTTATAAGGAAGGCTGCAGGACTAGCAATACATACCCGTACCATACCAGGAAGTACCAGTAAGGGTTCTTATGTTCTGTAGGAACAGACAAGATAAGGAACACCATTCTGTTGAATTCTTAGAATCATCATCCATAGGTGATGATTCTAAGACATTTTTTGTTATTTTCAGTTGATACATGACCCCAGTAATACCTATGGTCCATGTGAAGTCCCGGGCTTTGATCTCAGGGTAGTCCACCTCACAGAGGTAGACTGTGTCACCTGTGTCATCTGTGTCATCTGGCATCTGAGTCCGTCACCAGCCCTGTCTGGATCTGGTAGGTGTGGTCCCCATTGGGCAGAACCCCGGTGGACCAGACCCCCTTGACCAGACGGACACCGTTCTTGAACCAGCGCATGCTGATGTTGGTAGAACGTGGGTAGAACCCAGTGACCAGGCAGGACAGTTCCACTGCCTCGGATCCAGACTGCTCTTTTGCGCATGTCTGTAGAAACGAGGAACTCCAGCTGCAATCCAAAACAGATTCAAATGAGCAGTTAAACAAAGTCGTCTTTGGGATGGTGATTAGGACTATAGTACATGACAGAAACTTACATTTATTGAGTTTTTCATACTTTGAGAACTGATCGAGATTCTCACATGTTTTGTTTAAGAATTCAGCAATTCTGTCATTTGCATGTTTTTGCCATCTGTTCTCATTGTTGAAGTCTTGCTGAACAGACTCTGCCTCCGGCCACACCCTGTTTGGCCCACGCCCTGTCTGGCACGCCCTGTCTGCCCGGCCCTGTCTGGACTCAGAACCCAGGGAGCCCCCTGCTTCGGCCTGTAAGACAGGAGACTCTCTCCCCTGTGGGCCAGCTCAGCGAAGCTACGAGGTTCAGACCCTCCCTGAGAGCTGCAGCCAAGCCTCATCTGCACCGTCACATCTCCTACATCACACAGGGAGGGAGGGAGGGACAGGGAGGGAGGGAGGGAGGGAGGGGAGGGAGGGAGAGGGAGAGGAGAGGAGAGGAGGGAGGAAGGGAGGGAGGAGGGAAGGAGAGGAGAGAGGAAGGGAAGGAGGAGGGAAGGGAGGAAGGAGAGGAAGGCAGGCAGGAAGGAGGGATGGAGGAGGAGGGGAGGGGAGGGAAGGGAGGCGAGGGAGGGAGGGAGGGAGGGGAGGGAGGTGGGAGGGGAGGGGCGAGGGGTCGCAGGGAGGGAGGGAGGGAGGGACGAAGGGAGGGAGCGAGGGGGAGGGAGGGAGGGAGGGAGGGAGGGAGGGGGAGGGAGGGAGGGAGGGAGGGAGGGAAAGAGAAAAAAAACTCAGTCATGATGGTAGCATAGTGAACAAGACCACCAATGAGAGTGTCAGTCTTCTTGGGTGATTTGAATCCACTCACCATCCCCACTGATTCATGTGTTTTACTATTACTTCAGCAAAACGTGGAAACCCCTCGTATCGATGTACT
The DNA here is from genome assembly GCA_903064625.1 of Mallotus villosus. Taxonomy (NCBI): domain Eukaryota; kingdom Metazoa; phylum Chordata; class Actinopteri; order Osmeriformes; family Salangidae; genus Mallotus; species Mallotus villosus. Next base: position 12,791 of record CAEFZP010002918.1, read on the forward strand.
TTCGGTCATGAATACTGTCTAACCAGTCTGTTTCAGTAAAGGTATCCGGTTCTTCGTTCCATTCCTTCTTGGGGATATAGAGCTTGGTAACACTGCTGTAGAAGTCCACCACTTCCTCATCCAGCCGCCCCACCACCTCGTAGTAGGAGGAGTTAAAGCGAGTGTATAAGTACTCCAGGCAGGACTCCTTCTCCTTGATAGTGTCATCTATGGCGAAGAAAGTTTACAAATAAATTTAGACTGATCCTAAACTAATTACAGCAAGGTAACACATTTTGGACAACGTCTAAATTGACCTAAAACAACACAATTTACATCGACATAATTAATCATCATAAACACCGATAATTGAACGTGGGTTGTGTTATAAATATGCTCGAAATTAGGTATCATAATGTTGTTATTTAGATCATATTGTTTATTTAGATGCATCTTTAAATGGACATGAACGCGTATTTGGAGCAATAATCCACGAGGGGTTATGGTATGGTTACGGTATAAACCAAATATAAAATGCGGCTCGTGCCTACACACCTGCAATCAACCAAAGGGAAGTTCTGATATCACACCATCTGATTGGTTTTATTTCTTTTGTACAACGGTTACATCACTGGGATATAAAAACATTGAACCTTGAGCCTAGGCTTATCGGGAAAGAAAGCGAAATGTTAATTTGGTGTAAAGCCAAACACAGCATATTATATATAGAGATATAGAGATGTATAAAGCCAACCTGTCAAACCGAGCCATTAGGAAGGATAATTATAATTTAGTTATGCTACTATTCCCCTAAAGCTCGTGCATGCCGGTAGCCTATTGCCCCGCCTCTCATCTCGACCTTAGAATAATCGACCTATCACGTTTAAGTCGTCACTTGTTCCCCAGCTGAAAATATTACGCAGGTTTAAGGCGCACAGACAGCCTGTTGAAAACGAAAGTATGGTAACAGTTATAGGCCAGATGAACTGTGTTAAACATTTTGAGATTGAAAACATTCATTAACAGTTATCTCCGTAGGTTGCCAAGCTGTTTTTTCACCTTTGGTCAATTCTCATTTGTGCCCGTTCCAGATGTTCTGTTAGAACATAAATTAGTTTAAGGTAGATGAAAAAAACTCACAAGGCTATTGATTTTCCAATGCACTACACACTCCCAAACAGTAGGTGGCGGCAATCTCCTCTCCAACTCTTAATGATGGTTGTATCTGCCGTTAAACTGGAAAGAAGAAGTGATTTACTAAGAAGTCACTGTCCAGACCTTCACCAGAATGTGCTAACCTACACCAGACTGTGCTGACCTTCACCAGACTGTGCTGACCTACACCAGACTGTGCTGACCTACACCAGACTGTGTTAACCTTCACCAGACTGTGCTAACCTTCACCAGACTGTCCAGACCTTCACCAGACTGTGCTGACCTTCACCAGACTGTGCTGACCTACACCAGACTGTGCGACCTACCCAGACTGTGTTAACCTTCACCAGACTGTGCTAACCTTCACCAGACTGTCCAGACCTTCACAGACTGTGCTGACCTACACCAGACTGTGCTGACCTACACCAGACTGTGCTGACCTACACCAGACTGTGTTAACCTTCCCAGACTGTGCTAACCTTCACCAGACTGTCCAGACCTTCACCAGACTGTGCTAACCTACACCAGACTGTGCTGACCTTCACCAGACGTGCTGACCTTCACCAGACTGTGCTGACCTTCACCAGACTGTGCTGACCTACACCAGACTGTGCTGACCATCACCAGACTGTGCTAACCGTACACCAGACTGTCCAGACCTTCACCAGACTGTGCTAACCTACACCAGGCGGTGCTAACCTACACCAGACTGTGCTGACCTTCACCAGACTGTGCTGACCTACACCAGACTGTGCTAACCTACACCAGGCTGTGCTAACCTTCACCAGACTGTGCTAACCTTCACCAGACTGTGCTGACCTACACCAGGCTGTGCTAACCTTCACCAGACTGTGTTAACCTACACCAGACTGTTGCTAACCTACACCAGGCTGTGCTAACCTTCACCAGACTGTGCTAACCTACACCAGACTGTGCTGACCTTCACCAGACTGTGTGCTAACCTACACCAGACTGTGCTAACCTACACCAGACTGTGCTTACCTACACCAGACTGTGCGACCTTCACCAGACTGTGCTAACCTACACCAGACTGTGCTAAACCTACACCAGACTGTGCTGACCTTCACCAGACTGTGCTAACCTTCACCAGACTGTGTTAACCTACACCAGACTGTGCTAACCTACACCAGACTGTGCTGACCTTCACCAGACTGTGCTAAACCTTCACCAGACTGTGCTAACCTACACCAGACTGTGCTAACCTACACCAGACTGTGCTAACCTTCACCAGACTGTGCTAACCTACACCAGACTGTGCTAACCTACACCAGACTGTGCTGACCTTCACCAGACTGTGCTAACCTTCACCAGACTGTGCTAACCTTCACCAGACTGTGCTAACCTTCACCAGACTGTGCTAACCTTCACCAGACTGTGCTAACCTACACCAGACTGCTAACCTTCACCAGACTGTGCTAACCTACACCAGACTGCTAACCTTCACCAGACTGTGCTAACCTACACCAGACTGTGCTGACCATCACCAGACTGTGCTGACCATCACCAGACTGTGCTAACCTACACCAGACTGTGCTAACCTTCACCAGACTGTGCTGACCATCACCAGACTGTGCTAACCTACACCAGACTGTGCTAACCTACACCAGACTGTGCTAACCTACACCAGACTGTGCTGACCTTCACCAGACTGTGCTAACATACACCAGACTGTGCTAACCTACACCAGACTGTGCTAACCTACACCAGACTGTGCTAACCTACACCAGACTGTGTTAACCTTCACCAGACTGTGCTAACCTTCACCAGACTGTGCTAACCTACACCAGACTGTGCTAACCTACACCAGACTGTGCTAACCTACACCAGACTGTGCTGACCTACACCAGACTGTGCTGACCATCACCAGACTGTGCTGACCTACACCAGACTGTGCTAACCTACACCAGACTGTGCTAACCTACACCAGACTGTGCTAACCTTCACCAGACTGTGCTAACCTTCACCAGACTGTGCTGACCTTCACCAGACTGTGCTGACCTTCACCAGACTGTGCTACCTACACCAGACTGTGCTAACCTACACCAGACTGTGCTAACATACACCAGACTGTGCTAACATACACCAGACTGTGCTAACATACACCAGACTGTGCTAACCTTCACCAGACTGTGCTAACCTTCACCAGACTGTGTTAACCTACACCAGACTGTGCTAACCTACACCAGACTGTGTTAACCTACACCAGACTGTGCTAACCTTCACCAGACTGTGCTAACCTTCACCAGAGTCTCAATAATGTTCATGACTGAAGGAGGAACAGAAGGCTCAGACCAGAACACAATGACATTTTGCTGCTGTCAGACACTGAGGGATTAACCAATCTGGCCTAATCCCATCAGATGATGGAGGCTTCACCTGCCCTGGGCAAGCACCAGGACCTGGAGGCTAAACTAGCCCTGGGCAAGCACCTGGATCTGGAGGCTTCACCTGCCCTGGGCAAGCACCAGGACCTGGAGGCTAAACTAGCCCTGGGCAAGCACCAGGACCTGGAGGCTTCACCTGCCCTGGGCAAGCACCAGGACCTGGAGGCTTCACCTGCCCTGGGCAAGCACCAGGACCTGGAGGCTTCACCTGCCCTGGGCAAGCACCAGGACCTGGAGGCTTCACCTGCCCTGGGCAATCACCGGGACCTGGAGGCTTCACCTGCCCTGGGCAAGCACCTGGACCTGGAGGCTTCACCTGCCCTGGGCAAGCACCTGGACCTGGAGGCTAAACTAGCCCTGCTAATAATCAATGGAGCTAAAGTAGAAGTCTGAACAGATGGCTGCTAGCTCATATACTAAATGATGCTAGATACTGAGCTTGCTAGTCTTCTCACCTAGCTAAGCAAATGATGACGCTAGTCTTCTCACCTAGCTAAGCAAATGATGAAGCTAGCCTTCTCACCTAGCTAAACAAATGATGAAGCTAGTCTTCTCACCAGCTAAGCAAATGATGCGAGTCTTCTCACCAAGCTAGCCTACTGATGTAGCTTGCCTTCTCACCTAGCTAGCCTACTGATGTAGTGCTACTTCCTGCTACTTTATCTGCTCATGTCACCAACCACTGAAATAGCTCGCCTACTGATCACATGAGGTTTAGATCTAACATCTCAACAGGAAAAACAACTTTATAAACAAACACAAAACTGTTATTAGATTTACTTCTTTTTATTACTCGTTTTAAACCACCACTTCAAGCTACTCAAAACAAATATAAAAATTACAATAAATTTTAGTGAAATTAGAACAGGATTTTTAGATTTAGATTTATGATCAGATGATACAGGACATGGCTCTATATGATGAGGATTAAGGTTAAATTAAGACGAGGAACAGTTTTAAACTAGACACAGTGACTCTGAGGGGCGAGAACATGGATCAGCATGTTGAGCAGACGTGGACCATCTCAGAAGGAACAACATCAGTCTCAACATCAGTCTGGCCCCGTTCCAAACACAACCCTGGGCTCTGGCCCCGTTCCAAACACAACCCTGGGCCCTAGCCCCGCATCCTTCTGGGGGTCGGAGGAGTGTCCTCCGACCAGGACGAGTGTACAGGGTGTAGTGGAGTTTGGAACGGGCTCCTGTGTTTATTGCAACTGGATGAACAATCTGCAGTAGTAGAACAGAACGACAAGATGGCCGCCGCGGTTGCCAAGCACCCTGGTCCGGGCGAGGGGCGTGGCGTCTCTAAGGGGCGTGGCGAGGAGTGATGAGGGCGTCCAGTCTGGGCTAGCAGTCTTCCTGCCTTCAGCTCAGACCTTCATAAACATCACCTCACTGCCCTGCAAGACACACACACCTCACACCTAGGGAGGGGAGGAGGGGGACAAAGAGATCATTTGATTGGATGTAAATTAGATTACAAATCCAATATGCTTGTTCTAGGTAAACTCTGTCAAAAGATGGAGGGCTGAATGACAGAGCAGAAGAGTAGAGAGGAGAGTGAGAGAGAGGAGGGGTTAGGAGGAGGGGGGGTTAGGAGGAGTGGAGGAGGAGGGAGGGGTTAGGAGGAGGGGAGGGGTTAGGAGGAGGGGTTAGGAGGAGGAGGGGTTAGGAGGAGGGGTTAGGAGGAGGAGGGGTTAGGGGAGTAGGAGGAGGGGTTAGGAGGAGGAGGGGTTAGGAGGAGGGGGGGTTAGAGGAGTGTTAGGAGGAGGAGGGGTTAGGAGGAGGAGGGGTTAGGAGGAGTTAGTAGGAGGAGGAGGGGTTAGGAGGAGGGGTTAGGAGGAGGAGGGGTTAGGAGGAGGGGGGGTTAGGAGGGAGGGGTTAGGAGGAGGAGGGTAGGAGGAGGAGGGGGTTAGGAGGAGGGGTTAGGAGGAGGAGGGGTTAGGAGGAGAGGGGGTAGGAGGAGGGGTTAGGAGGAGGGGTGGTTAGGAGGAGGAGGGTAGGAGGAGGAGGGGTTAGGAGGAGGGGGGGTTAGGAGGAGGGGTTAGGAGGAGGAGGGGTTAGGAGGAGGAGGGGTTAGGAGGAGGAGGGGTTAGGAGGAGGAGGGGTTAGGAGGAGGAGGGGTTTAGGATGGAGGTTGGGGTTTAGGAGGAGGGGGGGTTAGGAGGAGGGTAGAGGAGGAGAGGTTAGGAGGAGTTTAGGAGAGGGGTGTAGGAGGAGGGGTTAGGAGGAGGAGGGGTTAGGAGGAGGAGGGGTGTTAGGAGGAGGAGGGTTAGGAGGAGGCAGGGGTTAGGAGACGGGTTAGGAGGAGGGGTTAGGAGGAGGGGTAGGCGGAGGGGGTAGGAGGAGGGTTAGGAGGAGGAGGGGTTAGGAGGAGGAGGGTCTAGGAGGAGGAGGGGTTAGGAGGAGGGGGGGTTAGAGGAGGGGGGGGTTAGGAGGAGGGGTTAGGAGGAGGAGGGGTTAGGAGGAGGAGGGGTTAGGAGGGAGGGGTTAGGAGGAGGGGTTGGAGGAGGAGGGGTTAGGAGGAGGAGGGTTAGGAGGAGGAGGGGTTAGGAGGAGAGTAGAGGTAGAGAGAGAGGAGTTAGGAGGAGGAGGGGTTAGGAGGAGGAGGGGTTAGGAGGGAGGAGGGGTTACGGAGGAGAGAGTAAGAGGAGGAGGGGTTAGAGGAGTTAGGAGGAGGAGGGGTTAGGAGGAGGGGGGGTTAGGAGGGGAGGAGGGGGTTAGAGAGGGTAGGAGGAGGAGGGTTAGGAGGAGAGTAGAGAGGAGGAGGGGTTAGGAGGAGGAGGGGTTAGGAGGAGGAGGGGTTAGGAGGAGGGGTTAGGAGGAGGAGGGGGTTGGAGGAGGAGGGGTTAGGAGGAGGAGGGGTTAGGAGGAGGAGGGGTTAGGAGGAGAGGGGTTGGTAGGAGGAGGAGGGGTTTAGGAGGAGGAGGGGTAGGAGGAGGAGGGGTAGGAGGAGAGGGTTAGGAGGAGGGGTTAGGAGGAGAGTGTAGAGTAGGCAGGGAGAGTAGAAGTAGAGAGGAGGAGGGGTTAGGAGGAGGGGTTAGGAGGAGGGGGGGGGAAGAGAGAGAGAGGCGTGGGAGGTAGGGGAGAGTAGGAGGAGAGGGGTTGGTGGTAGGAGGAGAGAGAGAGTAGAGAGGAGGAGGGGTTAGGGGACGAGTAGAGAGGGGAGAGGGAGGAGGGGGTAGAGAGTAGAGAGGAGGAGGGTGTTAGGAGTAGAGAGAGGAGGAGGGGTTAGAGTAGAGAGGAGAGGGGTTAGGAGTTAGAGAGAGTGAGGAGGGGTTGGAGGAGGAGAAGTAAAGTAGAGAGGAGAGTAGGGAGTAGAGAGGAGGAGGGGTGTTAGAGGAGGAGGGGTAGGAGGAGGAGGAGATAAGAGGAGGAGGGGTTAGGAGGAGGGGTTAGGAGGAGGAGGGGTAGGAGGAGGGTTAGGAGGAGGAGGGGTTAGGAGGAGGAGATAAGAGGAGGAGGGGTTAGGAGGGGGGGTTAGGAGGAGGAGGGGTTAGGAGGAGGGGTGGAGGAGGAGGTGGGGTAGGAGGAGGAGGGGTTAGGAGGACGTACGTGGAGGGGTGTCAGGCTGGCCCGGGGAGAGGAGGAGGGGTTAGGAGTGTGCCAGCGTATCCATGGGAACGTTCATCTTCATCTCGTTCTCCAGGATCTGGACAGCTGCTGCATGGAGGGCAGGTGACCAGACTCCAGCTTGGACCACACAGGCACGTCTGCACGCCACACACCACACACACACACAGTGAGCCGCACACACACACACACACACACACACAGTGAGGCACGCACACACACACACACACCACACACACACACAGTGAGCACGCACACCACACACACACAGTGAGCATGCACACACACACACACAGTGAGCACGCACACCACACACACACACAACACACACACACACACACACACACACACACACACACACACACACACCACACACACACACAGTGAGCACGCACCACACACAGTGAGCACGCACACACACACACACAGTGAGCACGCACACACACACACACAGTGAGCACGCACACACACACACACACACACACACACACACACACACACACAGTGAGCACGCACACACACACACACACACACACACACACACACACACCACACACAGTGAGGACAGGGTGTATCAGACAGGACGTAGAACATGACCCCAACCCTAGCAGGACAGGAAGTAGTACATGACCCCAACCCTAGCAGACAGAAGTAGTACATACCCCAACCCTAGCAGACAGGAAGTAGAACATGACCCCAACCCTAGCAGACAGGAAGTAGTACATGACCCCAACCCTAGCAGACAGGGAAGTAGTACATGACCCAACCCTAGCAGACAGGAAGTAGAACATGACCCCAACCCTAGCAGACAGGACAGTAGTACATGACCCCAACCCTAGCAGACAGGAAGTAGAACATGACCCCCAACCCTAGCAGACAGGAAGTAGAACATGACCCCAACCCTAGCAGACAGGAAGTAGTACATGACCCCAACCCTAGCAGACAGGAAGTAGTACATGACCCCAACCCTAGCAGACAGGAAATAGAACATGACCCCAACCCTAGCAGACAGGAAGTGGATCATGGAAGGCATCATGGCAGGTTCTACCGTTCAGGGTGATCTCAAACGCTCCTGTGGACATACACTGGTTCTCTATCAGGTTACTGAGGAAGAACACCATCATACAGGCGTAGATCTGAAACACAAGGGAGTGAAGAACGTTTCAGACACGCCGTCTTGTCTGCTGGTTCCTGGCTGAGCTCCACTGAGCGCGCTCAGTCAGGCCTCCATGAGCACGCTCAGTCCAGAGCAAATGGGATGGAATGTGGAGGCTCGATGTTAATGCTTACAAACAGCAGCCACACTGGAGCTGAGGCAGACAGGGAGGGAGGGAGGGAGGCAGGGAGTGTATTTAAGTGTGTGTGTGTGAGAAGGAGAGAGAGCTGGGACAGAGAAGGCTAACCCCTAATGTACTGGTACCCTTGCCCACACTCAGCTGCTGTTACCATGGACACTACATACACAGCCAAGGGACAAAAGTGTTAATGACATCCCAGGGTAACAACTATGTGCATCTTCCTGCTGCCCTCACCTTGTTCTCCTGCCCCAGCCAGGCCTGCTGCCCCTCACCTTGTTCTCCTGCCCCAGCCAGGCCTGTGCCCCTCACCTTGTTCTCTGCCCCACCCAGGCCTGCTGCCCCTCACCTTGTTCTCCTGCCCCACCCAGCCTGCTGCCCTCACCTTGTTCTCCTGCCCCCAGACCCAGACGGCAGGGGCTGCATGCCCAGCAGGGTGAAGGGGGTCCTTTCCCACCAGGATCAGGCCAATCACAGCCAGCTGAACACGGACAGGAAGGAAGAAACCAGGTGGACTGGAGGGAGAGAGAGAGGGGAGGGACGAGAGAGGCGAGAGGGAGGAGCGAGTGAGGAGGCGAGAGAGACGAGAGGCAGAGGAGAGAGGGAGGAGAGAGAGAGGGAGAGAGAGAGAGGGAGAGAGTTGAGGGCGGAGGAGAGAGTGGGAGAGAGAGAGAGGGAGAGAGATGGGAGGGCGCGAGAGTGGGAGAGAGAGAGAGGGAGAGAGTGGGAGGGCGAGAGTGAGTGGGAGAGAGAGAGAGGGAGGGCGAGAGTGGGAGAGAGAGAGAGAGAAGAGAGGAGAGAGAGAGTGGGGAGAGAGAGAGAGGGAGAGAGTGGGAGGGTGAGAGTGGGAGAGAGAGAGAGAGGGAGAGCTGTTAGCATGTTCAGACCAGCTGACCACTTCACTAACCGGTTCAGAAACTCTCACAGGTGTGTGTGTGTGTGTGTGTGTGTGTGTGTGTGTGTGTGTGTGTGGTGTGTGTGTGTGTGTGTGACTATACTGCTGTCTCCAGGGGTGGGTGTGTGTGTGTGGGGGTGTGTGTGGTTTTGGTGGTGACTATACTGCGGTCTCCAGGCGTGTGGTGTGTGTGTGTGTGACATCTAATGCTGTCTCCAGGGAGTGTGTGTGTGTGTGGGTGTGTGGTGTGTGGTGGACTATACTGCTGTCTCCAGGCGTGTGTGTGTGTGTGTGTGTGTGTGTGTGTGTGTGTTGTGACTATACTGCTGTCTCAGGCTGTGTGTGGTGTGTGTGTGTGTGTGTGACTATACTGCTGTCTCCAGGCGTGTGTGTGTGTGGGTGTGTGTGTGTGTGACTATACTGCTGTCTCCAGGCGTGTGTGGTGTGTGTGACTATAATGCTGTCTCCAGGCGTGTGTGTGGTGTGTGTGTGTGGTGTGTGTGTGTGTGACTATCACTGCTGTCTCAGGCGTGTGTGTGTGTGTGTGTGTGTGTGTGTGTGTGTGTGTGTGTGTGTGTGTGACTATATGCTGTCTCAGGCGTGTGTGTGTGTGTGACTATACTGCTGTCTCCAGGGCGTGTGTGTGTGTGTGTGTGTGTGTGTGGTGTGTGACTATACTGCTGTCTCAGGCGTGTGTGTGTGTGTGTGTGTGTGTGTGTGTGTGTGTGTGACTATACTGCTGTCTCCAGGCGTGTGTGTGTGTGCTGTGTGTGTTGTGTGTGTGTGTGTGTGTGTGTGTGATACGGGGGGTTGTGAGCCTCACTGTAGAGGGGGAGAGGTTGGAAGTTCTCTCCTTCGATACGGATGTCTGGGTAGCGCTGGTACAAAGCCTGCGTGTACTCCTCAAACACCCGCTTGTACCCTCAGGAGATGCTGCATGAGGCAGGGGACATGAGGCAGGGGACATGAGGCAGGGGACATGAGGCAGGGGACATGAGGCAAGGACACGAGGCAAGGGGACATGAGGCAAGAGTCAGGGGAGGAGAACCTTCTCACACACACACCCCCAGTCCTCAGGGGCCAGGCTAGATTCCACAGTTGGTCACAAACAACCTCAAACACACACAGCCATGCGGTCGCTCCACAGGTCTCCAGGTTACACTAGTGACGTTTCCTTTCTGCAAGGAGGCTCGGGGTAACATTCCTGTCACGCACACTGAGCGGTCTGAACACAGATTAATGACAATAAAACGGAACAATAGGCTCTCGCGGGACTGACCCTGGCCACATCAATACATCCACCTAGGTCAGATAATCCCATTCCGCGGTTATGAGCGCTACACGGTAATCCAACCGTTCAACCAGCATGGCAAGCAATCGGGATTAGTTATCCAATTGACAGGGGAAGTAGCACGTGCATGTCTTCAACCCTTCACCTACAACGTTATTCAGTAGCAAAGATATGTCATTACCCCTTCTCGCAACCGGGAATTATGTTTAACAAGCGCCACTAAAGCACCGGAAAGGGCCCGGATGTTTACTTTATTTGTGTGTCTAGTCACGTTTGCTTCATAACTAAGCTAATGGCGTCTTCAATTCCGGTAAAGCAATTCGATTGGTGAATAACTACATAGCTAATTCACTTAATCTTGATGGACTTTCTACATAAATCCAAGATCAAATCAAGTGTTTCCTTCTATCACAGGATAATGTAATTTCAAGGTTCCTCATCATGCGCTACGGAGCGACATACAATGTAATTCTGTCGTAGGCTACTATTAAGCATTTGAATTAAATTATCAGGGGCCGCCCCGGCGGGGCGGAGATACCGATTAACATCTATTCAACAGTAAATGGCTACATGGTGTTGGAAGGTGCATACTCTGTTAATCTATGCTCCTGAAAATAAAATCAAATGCAAATTCAGCAAATGCTCAAATTCGTTTGAAGCAGGTCGTTGACGGTTCTCCATCAGAGCTACACTGTAGCAACAAAACGAGCTACCAAAATAGCTTCTAGCTAGGTTAGCTAAACTACACGCCTAAAGCACGGCGTTTCTCTGAGAGTCTACTCACCAAATCTGGAATTTAAGTAGCGGCCCCGTGGCAAACTGCATATCTTCATTTTCTTGACGCCGCTGTGATCAGCTGACGCGGCGCAGTACAGGGAGAAAACCCCCAGAAAAGGAGCGACAAGGGTAACCAGCTCTTCGCCATTCTGCCTCGATTGCTCGCTTGCCTCCCCCACTGAGTGAGCTCCGGAGGTTGCACTGCTCTGGATATGAAAACATTGGCCGAGAGGAGGAGCCAAAGTCGCTTGAAGTCGACTATTAACTACACCTTGCCTCAACCGACCATGTGGTTAAGTGGATTATGAACGTTTATTAAATGATAGTAGTGACAAGCACCTGAACTATACCGTCTCATCATAATAGAAACGTTTTCTTTGTGTTTATGTTTATTATTCACAATAGAAATGTGACTTTCCCCAAAGCTTTTATTTTAATAACCAGAACATTTTATGTTAAAATAAGGGTTAACATAAGATAAAACCTTCACCGACCGATTACAGGTCACCGATACGGAGATATCCCGTTAGATCTCCCGTTAGATCTCCATGTTACATTACATTATCCATAGGGAACAAATATGACAGACCAATTATTTATCTGTTAATATTAACGACTAACAAACAAATTGACAGATACTTCAGAATAAAAATCCGAGATTAGCTAAATCTGAGATTTTTCAACGACTATCAGGCGAAAGAGACTAATTTAGCCATTTAGCTCCATAGAATCCCATTCATTTTGCACTCGACCGTGATCACCCCCAGTGGAACTCTGATGAACTGCAACACAATTCGGTACAAACTGGGGTTTAATAGGGAGTGGACAGGCTCTCCTTAACAGGCTCTGATACTCATGTGGAATTTCTGTCTCTTTCCACCAGCCAATGATGGCGCAATCAAGATACACGTCACACAGAAAGAGTATCTGTATCAATGCGCGAGCGTCGTCACCACCGTTACTGACCCACCCAATAGTATTTACAGGTTTGTATGACTCTTAACTGAAGATTGAATAATACATATATCTTAAATAGATACCGATTAACGATTGTGAGAAGTTGGTATGGCTCACAGCAAGATCATATCTGC
>CAEFZP010002919.1:0-57526 GCA_903064625.1 Mallotus villosus
CTTATTTCACTCATTAAAGCCCATATAGCAGGTTAACCACCACGTTCGATGAATGGGTACATAAAGCACTCAATATATGTATATTATTCAAGAAATCTCAAAATGGTGTCTCAAAATGGTGTTTAAGACCAGTTTTGTACGTTTTTTTTGTTAGCATTAGCATATTAGCGCAATTCGGCGATGACGTCACGTTGGGGAGTCGTGGAGGAGAGTAGCCTCAGTCTAGTACTAGAACTATGGCAACTGACTGGGATGAGGAAGAGGTGGCAAGAACCACTGAAATGTACGATGGCCCGAAGCCGTTATAATATCGAACCAAATAGACGAGAGAGGTCAAATGAGGAATTGCCTAGACCTGATGGCCGCCAAAGCCAATTAAATGGATGGTCCGAGGAGAATGAGTGGAGAGTTGGTGATGTGTCCTGCTGAGTTAGCAACGGCAACGCAGCAAGGAGCGCTGGAGCTTGTCTACGGACAGCAGTGCATACAATAACGACAATTTTTTTTACTGTCAGTGAATAGCACCGAGTGAAAGTCAACTTTTCTTTATATCTACAGTAGTGACAGTTATCATGTCGTTAGTTCAGATAAGGAGCTCTTATCTAGATCTAGAAGGCATCATGCTAGCTATGGGCTAATTTACTAGTCCCACCTGTGAAATTCTCCCCCCCCAAATCAATCCCTAATTAAATCTTTTCCCCGACGTTGTAAACACATTTCCGATTAGATATTCCACGTTTTGAGTTCCGTAATAGTCACGTTCTATCAAGAAAGGGGAAACTAAATCAATCAACTAAATCTAACACACACAGTTATGAAAGCCGTTTGATGATCACTCGTGATCCAAACACTAGCCATGGCGCGCTATCTAGCTAGATATGACTAGCTTTTGGACATGTAGCTACTTAAGAACAATTTTGTTTTGGTTCATATTCATGAGTCACGAAATGTGCTTTTCTAATGTCATTGTATCTGAAAAGCTCCGTGTACCCCGTCCACACTACTACGCGTACCCGGCGTTTTCAAATGTCTCCGGCTAGGGCCGGAGCGTATTCGAAAAGCTCCGTTTTCAGTTTCCGAATTCGCCGTATTAGTGTGGCCGGGAAGTGCAACGGAGACATATGTATGCGTTTCTAAATGTACCCGGGTTAGTGTGGATGCGGCCTCAGACTTTTCTAATGTCACAATGATTATGACTGTTAGTTGGGGGGTTCGTGTTATGGGCTAGCTAACGTGCACTGCAGCTTGTAAACATTAGCCTGAGGCTTACCGTTGCCAGCTCTCGCTTGCGGCGGGCGGCACCGAGCTTTTCAGTGCTTCTCGGTCTCGGGCCAGGGCAGACAGAGATTTGTACACCCCCCACAAACACAGTAGTTTACCATTTTTCCTACCTATACATATGTCTATCTAGCTTTATCTCTATATCTATATATGTAGGCTAGTACTAGTAGCTATTTATTTATCTAGTGCTAGCTAGCTATGCTATCTGACTGTCTGTCTATCTATTTCTCTCTCTATATATATATATATCTATCTATCTATGCTATCTATATATATATCTATTGATCTTTATATCTATGCTAATTATATATGATATCTATGTATTTATCTATAAACTATCTACTGCTGAACACTCTTTCGTTAATCTCTCTCGTTGATTTCAATGGGGCTTTGGTCTATCGTCTCCCCAACGTGACGTCATGCAATGCATTGTGGGGGAAAGAAGAATCATTGCAAAAAAGTACCTACTTTTTCGTATTATATTACGTTTTGTGACACCCAACAACATCAAATACAATAGATAACAGTTAAAATGTTTATAACCAACATGTAAATAGCGCAAATTCGTTGGAAAAATCAACCTGCTATATGGGCTTTAAAATGCAATTCAATTCATTAACATTTTACATGCGTTTTTCTGGATTTTGTAGTTGTTATTCTGTCTCTGATAATTTCTTTGTCAGTGGGCAAACGTACAAAATCAGCAGGGGATCAAAAATAAACTTCCCTCACCGTATATACACTTATATAATATATATATACACTAATATAATATATATTAATGTCAGGTTACTCAATGTGCTGTACCAGAAGTACCAGAAGAATTTATTGACTCTGATAGTGGAAATGCAGTTCCTAGTTTTTCCCTCAAAATAAACTGAATTGCTTTCACAACGCTGTGAGTCTTTAAGGCCTCGTTAGGAAAACTGAGTGTCTCCTTTCTAATTATTTTCAAGATTGGTCCTTTCAAGAACTAACAGCTTCAGAGGGAGCTCCAAATATAAATAGTGTTGCACAACGGAGAAGTTAGCTACAGCTCATTAAAATAATTCTAATGGTAGATTTGGAATAGTATTTTGGTTGAGGAACAAGATGAATCATTAAGGTTCCCAGTGCATAGTGCCCATGATGCAGTCATTGATTAAGATGCCAGTGAAACACACAAATACAGATTACTTGAACTATAGATGGTAGGACATACTACCATGATCAGTCTCCTTTATCTGACCCAAGACCAGGCCTTTTATAGTCATCTCTTCCGGGTGCTACCAACTGCAAGGTGCTCTCGGCTGCCCTACTTTATTGCTAAACACAAAATCCACATAACCACAACATCATAATCTCCCACCAATTTACCCAGTAAACGTCACTATCTTCACCCAAAACACAGCAACTAGCCAACATACACCCCACATCCAGGCCAACAGCAACGAGCCAACATACACCCCACATCCAGGCCAACAGCAACGAGCCAACATACACCCCACATCCAGGCCATTTGGTATACTGGGAAAATGTCCAGTGGGCCGACGCACTTGTGGCCGATATGATATTTGTTTTTTACATTTGGCAAAAACAGGTGAACATAGAACATGGAGGAGAGGTGACTGGCCATGGCACCTGTCAGGCAGAGGTGCAGGTGTCTGACAGTGAAGCGAAGGAGGGATAATACAAGCAGCAACTCAATTCAAGTATCTTGGGTTGGTCCTTGACCCCCAACTAAAATGTGATAAACACAATGAGAAAATATCAAAAACAATAAAACAAAACTTAAATTGTTTCAAACTAATTCAACATTACATTCCGCACCATGCAGGCGGCCCTGCTGTTCAGCCTTTTCTTACAGGGCTTGTAAATTGTGGAACTCACTGCCCACAGATCATTTCTGAGTTTAAAATGTTCACCTCTAGGCTTAAGGCATGGCTGAAAGCAAACCAAAACTGTAGCGTGAATGAGTTTTCAATCAGTACAATTGCATTGTGTACCTTTCGAATTCGTTTTTAGAATGAGTGTGTTCTGAATATGTGTATTTTCCTATTCTGTATTTAAAACATTGTATATTGTTTTTATTATGTGCTATTGTAGAAAGGCCCATCCAGGAAAATTAGCACTTGCTATATACTCATTTTGCATCACATCAGCTGCAAACTTTGCTCTGTAGCTATGTTTAACTGCATTGTCCCTGTCAAATAAACTAATAAATAAAAATAAAAGAGTGAGCAGCAGAGTGTAACTGAAGCGGTAAGCATGGTAGTGTAGAGCTAGCTAAAGTGTAACTGAAGTGGTAAACATGGTAGCTACATGATTAACAGGGAGGGACTCCCAGGGCGGGTGCAGGAGGATAGTGTGTGTAGGCCCTACTCCACTGCCACCTTTGATCACCAGGGAGTCAGTCAAGAGAGAGTGAGTACACTGGTCCTTGGCACTTACTACTCAGCTTTGTAGGGGTTTGGGGAATGGAACAGTAGGTATGCATATTTACAGAGGCCGCAAGAATGGAGTACTGGTGGGTGGTGTCGGACCGATTGTGGTGGTCTCAGCAAAAATGCCAGGGTCCCAGGGTTTTTTGTCCCATTCCAGCCCTACCCACATCTCTTCTCCTCCCGCTACACAACTATATTGGATTTAAACAAACAAATAGATTCCTGGCATTATTAGAGAGAATAGATGAATCCTGGTCATAGCACAGGGGTGTCAAACTCAATTTCACCAAGGGCCACACTGGGAAATGAGAATCGCAAGGTCCAGATACAAAAACAATTTGGTCAACATCATGCCCAACTCATTCTAGTGTTATCCTATCTTTCGGAAGATAAGATAAGAGACAGGTTACAAGGTCGAAACTTACAATATGCTTGTTGATACACGATCTGAAGAAATGAAACCAAATCATGCAGCACACCAATTCGAAACGAGCTCAGTAGCCTACTGTACTGCACTGTACAATACTGACAATACAATAGGCTACTTACAGTAGGCTATGTAAGGGATAATGCCCGACGAGGTGTACAATATCATCTGATAATGGACGATGCGGAGGCGTGAACCGTCCGACAGCTTCCGCGGATTATTATTGCTTCCGCGGATAAATGTGGAGTGGAAATAAATGTGGTGTGGTAATACATGTGGAAATAAATGTGGAGTGTAAAAGTCTAAAAAAATAAATTAATGTGGCATTAGGAAATAAAAGTCCCATTCAATAAATAAATGGTGTCTTTACAAAAACGTCATTTTGAAATAAATAAATGTATTATTTATATGTATTGCCATATTTTTTAATTTTAGGCTTTATTTCATAGCCATATTTATATATTTATGTATTTATTTACAGATCTATTTATTTATTTAATTTTGACTAAATCGGCGTTCCATAGTTTGACACAAACAACAAACTGTAACTGATAACCAGGAACCAGTTCCTACGGTGTGTGTTTACCTTCTTGGATGGCTGTTAGTTTAACAGACCACCAGCCAGAGATTAAACACAGCTCGAGACCATATGCAAAGAAATTTTACAAGCTCAAACACAGACACACACACACACCAGTATCTCACTTTCACACACACGGAGAAATTGAATAAATACTTAGTATTTGGTTGAATTGAGTATTTGTGCCATGTGTCAAATATTTTCTTCTGCAAGTCAGAGCAATTATTAATAACAACAAAAAACCACTAATAATAGTATCAATGAAACACCCCCATTCCCGCGACCTTTACAACCCGCCCCCCCTTTAACCCCCTAACGGGGGAAAGGAATGTCACTCTTTCCTGTCTTCAAAACTTGAGAGCCCTGCAAATCAATATCAAGATTTTCACGAACTAAGTAGCTGCTACTGTAGACTAGTCTAGGCTACGGCCGCAGCCTGTGACTGTAGAGAGTGCAACGGTGAAAAGACAGTTTTGCTGAAATGACGTAGGGCCGTAACTACCATTGAGGACACCAAGGTCGTGTCCTCTGTATTTTTTTTCTTATTTCTACGCGCGCTCGCATTAACTGTGATGCAGACATGCAGTTAAGCCCCGAATGTTTACAACGCTCTGGCCTGATTAACACTAGGATCGTTAAGCAGTCTCAAAAATGGGATCAATATAAAAATGACGATCCCTTTCTGTAATTATGATACCCCCCCCGAAAGGTTCACTGCACCCCCAGTCAAAGCAGGCTGCATCCAGCCCTGTTGTTTGGTAAACAAAAAAAAGTGGGCCGGTCATGGGTCTGAAACTCCCGGGCTGAAAAGTGTCCCCACTCCGGCCCTGACCCAGACCATGGTATAAAGTTGGTTATAGAATACTGTATATTTTTCATACTGTATATTGTGTTATACTGTATAGTCTAAACTGTATAGAGGCCTGCTATAATATTCAAAACCAAATTGCGTGCAGGGACCACCATAATTTAACGCAAGCCTATTATAAATGTATGTTCTGACTGCTGACAATTAGTTTGGTTTTAAAATAAAACATGGTACTGATCTCTGTATCTATGCTCTGAAGGAGATTGTCTCTAGACAAGTCTTAATTCATCTGTATTTTTATGTTTTATTGATGCTTCCAAAGCTTTCGATAGAATTTGTCATGAAATGAGTTTATGAAGCTGCTAGCGAGAGGTATCCCTAAAACTCTTGTGAAAATGTTGGTGTTCTGGTATGCCAATCGAACTTTGCATGTTAAATGAGACAATATTGTATCAGCTCCTTTCTATGTTGGTAATGGAGTTCGACAAGGAGGAATTTTATCTCCTTTTTTGTTTAATGTTTATATGGATGACTTATCAAGCCAGCTGAATAAGACAAATACAGGCTGTCTTGTAGGTGAATCTATTGTCAATCATCAGATGTACGCAGATGATCTTACTCAGCCCATATAGTGCTGGGCTGCAACAGATGCTGAGGGTGTGCTCTCAGTATGGCATAGATCATGATATAAAATATAATGCAAAGAAAAGCCACATAATGATAGTCAGAACTTTCAGGACATGACATTAACCTTCCCTACCTTTTATTTATCTGCCAGTCCCCTTGGTGTTTGTGAGGAAATAAAATATCTGGGCCATGTCATGTCTGATGATTGGACAGATGACAACGATATATATCGACAGCGCTGTAAAATATATTCTTAGGCCAATGTGTTACTAAGGAAGTTGTATACGTGCTCAGATTCAGTTAAATGTTCCCTGTTTAGAACCTACATAACACCATTGTACACTGCTCATTTGTGGTCTAATCACAGGAAAAGGAGTACAGAGACTGAAAGTAGCTTACAATGATGCTTTTAGATTGCTGCTTCATGTGCCTAGGTGGCATAGTGCTGGTCAGTTGTTTGTGTCTAAGCATGTACCAACCTGTGAGGCACTCTTGAGACAATTGATGTATGGTTTCATGTGTCGACTGGACACGTCTGAGAACTGTATAATAGAGACTCTGGTCAACCCTCTAAAGAGCTGCTATCGATTTACTTGAAACTTAAGACGACATTGGCACAAAAGTCTTCATACTTTTTAATGCACTGCATTCTGTATGTTGTACTTTTTTAGCTTTTCTCTCTCTCTTTTTATAGTTCTGTCTGTTATTTTTATATGGAACTTGGCGTCTGAAATAAAGATTTATAATAAAGATTTATATGAAGATAGCCTAGTAGTCTATGTACTTATGTCTCATTTCAGTTGATTGTGGCCTGTGTTATGCCCTATCTGCCTATTTGCCTATAGATATCCATTTCACATAATTGAGTTTTCTTGAAGTTTCTTTTCCTGTTTAATTTTGTTATCACCCCGCAATAAACCACTCCCAGAAAACACCTTTAAAAGCGTCAACTCAACCTGCCCAGTATCAGTCGGACTTTCATAGAATAATCAATTTGAACCGCAATGCATTTCGTCGTACTTTTCGTTGGATGTGCGCTGTTTTCCACAGGTAAGTCTCAAATACACTATAGCCTATTGTAGACTGGTCGCATAGTTTCAGCTAAAATCTATTAGGCTACCTATGGTTGCAGATTAATAGCCTATGGTTTTAGTTATGTCATTTCCAACTGAAAGTAGCCTAATCCAATTACAATCATTGATGCAAGCCTTCTGTTTTGTATTCTCATTATAACAGGTCTAGTGTCAATTTATTAGCAGTTTCTAATAATCTAAATAACCTGTTCTGATACGCCCATATTTTAGCCTTCACACTCACCTGTTACGAGTGCATACCCGGGGCAGATGGATCATGCGTGGACACTCAGAAGACATGTCCCAGTTCCACTCAATGTGCAGCAATGAGGGTCACATCTTACGCAGGTCAGATACTTGAATGCAAAACTCATTTTATTGTATTATTATGTAGCATATGTTGGCTTTATCGAGATACAGGTTATTGGCCAAATTGTTTTCATTACAGACATCATAAAATCCTGTTTTGAATGAATGTAATTGTTTTCCATAACTATCAAGGAGCGTCAAAAGTCCTAATCGGACCGCGAAGAGCTGTGCTGCACCTGCTGAGTGCCAGGTGACAGGGTCAATTAACTACGGAATCTCAAGGACATTGTTAAATAGCAAGTGCTGCACCACGGACTTTTGCAACTCTCAGAATGTCCCAGGTTAGTCTTTACCTGTAAACCAATATTAGGCTATTGTTATTGCGTTAAATCTATATTATGTATTTTTTATAATTATTATATTATTTATTATAAATACTCATTATAAGCCTATTTGTATTATGTATTTTATGATTATTATCGTGTAAACCAGTATTATTATGCCTCTTGAACAGGTCATCATTGTAAATGTTGGTTCTCAATTGATTTTACCTGGTTAAATAAAGGTCATATAGGCCTATTATGATTGTTATATTGCATCACCTATATGATAAACCTTCTTCATCTAAATTGGAATCTGACATTCTATTGACGAATTCAAGTCAAGGACAAAAAGATTGTCATGTAACCGGTGTGAATTTGTGAAGCTCACTCCTCAGGTATGTAATGGGCCACCCTCGGCTAAGAATAGCTAGCTTTTCTTTGGCGTAGGTGGTAGTGGTTGCGCTTGGAAGTCGAGAGGGTGGTAGGTTCGACTCCCCGTGGGAGTGAACATTGGCCAGATACCTCTGACGGAGCTTGCAAGACCGCGTCCGTTACATACCAGTTACACAAACGTGCAATACGAGAACTTTCCACTGGTTATACAATGTATTGTCATAGGCGCCAATATACTTTACGGTTTTATTACCGAGTTAATAGGCGTGTGTTCGGATCGGCCGCTGTCCATTTCCTAAGGTTCTGAAATGCGCTAGTTTGTGTTGTAGTTCCGTAATGGCGGTGGAGAAACATGTGAGCGAAGCCATTTCGTCCGTTGTGGCAACGCTGCGGAATATCCATAAGCTAAAGCCGGAGCAAGAACAAGGTTTGCTGAGTTTTGTTGGTGGCCATGATGTTGTGGCCCCTCCTCCCCACGGGATTCGGGAAAAGTTAGATTTTCCAGCTAAGGCAGCTAGCTCTGTTACAGTAGTGGTGAAGGAATTGGCTAAGGCGAACGCTAGCTATTGGTTATGGCAGATCAAAGTGGCTCTGGGCAGATGCAATAGTTTTAAACGTCAACAGAGTACCCGCTTACAAGGAAGTCAATGGGTGTTAATGGAGCGAGCCCAGACTCTCTGTACAAATTACATTTACGAGAGTCTGGTTAGGACCAGGCTACCCGACAGCACCAACGGAGAAAAATATAAATCGGTGCCTATGTCTACAGTATAGTCTATGGTAACTTCAGTGCTTCTTTTTTTTTCTCCTCCACAGAATCCAGCAGTAGTACCCCAAATGGGAAACAGTGCTTCACATGCAACGGCCAGGATTGCCTCACCACTCTAAAGTGCCTGGGGGACGAGAATAACTGTATCTCCACTACAAGTAATGTTTCACATGATTGGTTCGCTATTATTCTCAAAAATGTGAAATTGCACTCATGACAGTGCTTGTTGTTCTATATCTCAAATTATATTCTGAAAAAAGTATTTGTCTGTGCACAGCACAGGTGTGAAGGTAAACCGAGGGAATAACAGTGCTTCTTCTTGTGCTTGTAGCTGAGGCCTCAGGTGAGAAGGTTTCCTTGAAGGGATGTGCCAGCAAGAGTATGTGTGGGTCCCTGGCAGCTCAACTGCCAGGCATGAGCTTCAAGCAGGACTGCTGTGAAGGCAACCTGTGCAACGACGCACGGAGCCTCGCCGCGAGTCTGCTGCTCCTGGTGGCCCCCCTTCTCTCTGTCGCCCTCTTCCACTGAGCACTGAGGAGCACAGTCCAATGATGATTCACCTCATCCAACCATCTTTCTCTGCCACTTTCCTCTGTGCTCCCAATCTGCTCATCCTCTGCCCTGTAACACCCCTCCCCATGATCGCATCCCTTTGCCATCTTTGTTTTGGGATTCCCAGGGCTTGAAAAAATATTTTTCCCTGTGCCTTTAATTAAACACATTTTTCCAACCATGACCCCTTTATCAGCCACCACAACAAAGAATCAGACTCAACAATACTACCATATAGTTTTATGCTCCCATGGCATGTTTTGAAATTCTACAATTGGGATCTATTTTACCTTAACATGAGCCCTCTGTTAACAAAAATGCCTTTTTATAAACAAAAATAAGTTATACTTCTTAAATAAGCAAACAGAGCTTTAAGGTTTTCCAAAAGGCAGAGGAGAGGTTAAAGGTCACAGACAGGCAAACAGGTATGTAAGGATAATCCACAAGAAGAGTCAAAGAAATAGGCAAGAGATCTAAGCATGTAAAGTGGTAATATGATTAACAGTGTAAATGCTTGTTTAGAACTAAGATAGGATAAGACTTTGCAATTGCAGGGAAATGAAGGGTTGCATTCGAATTAACTTTATATTGTAGTTAAAATGTAAATGTGGGTTCACAGGTCAAATTATTCAAACTTAATTGGAGCCCAGGCTTGGCTTAGTATCGGCAGACGTTTGAAACATGCATTATAATTTTGGGTTGATATGCTCTACGTTAGTGCTGGATAGAGAAAAACTGGTTTGAACGCGATATTCTCAGGCCAGAAGCGTTTTTCTGTGGTCCTCTAAAGAAACAACATTATGCCAATGACAACAAACCAGGAGTTATAGTGTAGAAACTTGACAGGTTTGTCAGGACACAAAGTCAAATTGTGCAAAAGGCTGATACCTCGACAAAGTTATTGGATAACCAATTCAGCAACTAAATATATTTGATCAGCTCTGGCAGTTGTAACTGTAGGCTGTATAAACAGGGCTATCTTATCTATGTACTGTAAAACCGTCAATCTTTTATTAGCTGTTTTTGTGTATGCCTGCCAGTCAGTTGTAACCATAACCTGAATCTATTTAATCAAAACTAGCTAAATCTAGAAGCCTCCACATTACTCTTATGTGATCAAAATCATAAGTAAGTTTGCACAAGCAAGGAATTTACTATTGCAGGAAGGTGTATACGGTAAATATATAAGAGTTCTAGATCTAAAATGTAGAAAATCTGAAATGTGAAATGAATCTGTGAATCTGAAAATGAACAACAAATTCTAACCAATACTATGCAATGTAATTTTTTAAATATAAAATAAGATGCAATAAGAAGAGTGCAATGTGATTGGTGCATTATGCAATGTGCAATAAAGTCACATTAACTATATGACAGTGTTAGTGCCAGTTGGGAGACTGGGGCGAAGGTCATCTTCAGGACGACCCTAAGCAAACAGTCAAGATAATGAAGGAGTGGCTTCAGGACAACTCTGTGAATGTTCTCGAGTGGCTCAGCCAGAGCCCAGACTTGAACCCGATTGAACATCTCTGGAGAGATCTGAAAATGTTTGTGCACCGACGCTCCCCATCCAACCTGATGGAGCTTGAGAGGTCCTGCAAAGAAGAATGGGAGAAATTGCCCAAAAATAGGTGTGCTAAGCTTGTAGCATCATACTCAAAAAGAATTGAGGCTGTAATTACTGCCAAAGGTGCTTTAACAAAGTATTGAGCAAAAGCTGTGAATACTTAGGTACATGTTATATTTTCCTTCTAGCAAATCGATGAAAAATATGAAACAAACCGTTTTTCACGTCGTCATTATAGGGTAGTGTTACGGTCGTCGTTCGTCTAGGTGAACCAAATAAGGCTAAAACACAGCGCTAACAGCGGCGGGCCCCGACCGGTGGTAAAAGTAAGGAAAGGTCTCTTACCCGCTTGCCAAGTACAGGCTACTCCCTCCCCGTCTCCTGGACAGCCCACGAAGCCGTTTGTTTAGCGGACAGCTCGCACGCGGTTGGTCGTCGTTTATGTTTTGGTGGATATCCTTACAGTGCAAGGCGCGGTGGCACACCAAGAGAGTGTGGGTGGTAGGAAGTCGGGGACAACCGGTCGACCGCAAGGTGGAGGTAGCTATGACCACTTCGGAGGTTCCCCCTTGCTACCGCCATCCGGGAGTTTAAAAACAATAAACCCCTCCCCTTAATCAGCGGGTCTCCAATCGGGAGTGTATCACTCCCCTTCCCCAATCACCACCAGGTGCAAGGCCGCCGCGCCACTAAAGTGTTATATTAAAAGTTACCCTAGAGAAAGGCCTCTAAACCTCCTCTCTCACCCTGCCACTAGGCGTGCGCATAACAGTCCTCCCCCCCCTCAAGAGAAAAGGACAACAAAATAATCCTACAACACCAATATTTTTTTTTACTTTTCGCATTTTCACTCCCCTACCTCTAGAGGAGTCCATTAAAAACAACACAATACAGTAGCAGTATTTTACCACAGTCCGGGTAAAAATCACGTCCGATAATTCTGGGGATCCCAGAAACCATGGCCAAGGGAGTTCTATCTCCACCTCAACCACCGTCATCAATGGGCATCACCACAGGATCCCTGAACAACGCTGGGTAGGCCCATACAATAGCACAATAGGCACCTCCCACGTTCAGGACATCCCGTCTCGCAAACACAAGACCAAGCATGGCCACATCCCAGTCCTTGGGGCACTCCACCCCAAAGATGCGCATTGGCAAGGTCGGATGGCCCCTCTCACGAGCCCCCTGTAACTCAGGGTGATTGGCAGAGGCTAGTACCAGTGGGAGCCCAAACACACACCTGACCTCCTGGAACCCTCCAGAGGTGACACTGGTGGCTCCCTCCGACTGAACCTCTTTGGGCAGCCCCACAAGTGAAAAGGACTCCATGACCGTCGGCGCCCAGATGCCATGTATGGGGACCGCTTCTGGAAACCGCTTGGCCACATCCTCACTGGTCACCAAATAGTCCGGCTCTTTCCTGGTTCGGGGCAGAGGGCCAACCCCCTCCGCGATCACCCGACCTTCGTTAATTAAAGACTCCCGGGAGATGGTGGTATCCCACACTAGAGCCAGATGAGGACTAGGGTCTTCCGTTACTGAACACGGATGCTCACCCACAGCCTGAGCAAACACTGTGTCCGCCAGACTGACCAGGTCCTCCTCCTCAGCAGAGGGCGAAACCCCCGGCCTCTCCTCAACCAGAGGCAGTACTGGGGCAGCGTGGGCTTCGGCTCTCTGGGTCTGAATCACCACCTCAGGACGTTCTCGCCCCAGCGGCGGCGCTTCTGGGACTTCCAGTGGAGTGAAAACCACAACAGGGGTCACACCTACTTGGAAACCTGCCAAATCCTTGCCTAATAAAAGGCTAGTGCCTGGAACGGGCAGCGTGGGCACCACACCCACAGTCATTTGTCCAGTCACCACCTCAGGACGTTCTCGCACCAGCGGAGGCCCTTTAGCTTCGGGCCAGTCACCCTCCCGAGGGGGGGGACATCCTGTGTATGCTGCTGTGGTCTCTCTGCTTTTCGTCTACGTGCCAACAGTTTAACCGATGTCGAGTTGCCTGAAATTGGGGACGGAGGTTAGGGTTAGGTGGGAGCACCGAATACATGAAGAACCACAATCAACCTTCTTCACACACCTCACTACAGGAGTAGCGTCACTGTGTCCAATTCCGACCGCCGAAAGCTCCTATTGTCCAAACCCGACCAGGCAGTATCAGGTCTTTTTTCCAGAATTATCTTCCGCGATCACCAGCAAAGTGTACGTAGTATTATTTTATGCATATCAAACAATCTCTGTGTCAAATTTCATGAACATACATGGACGTTTACATGTCTAAATACTATAGGAAAGTTACTTTGATGAGAGAAAGCCGAAAGACCACTCGGGCGACGCATGGGCGATGATCTGTACTCTGAAAAATGTTTCAGTATTGTCATCGTACTGCTACTATGGGTTAGGATATGAGTTTATTTCAACGCTAGCATAGCACTACTTTGTCTAGCCAACGGAAATGCACCATAATTTCTGACGATCTGTAGTAGAGGGGAGGAAGGGAGGGGGGCAGATAAACACATGGTGCCAGACATGGTAGGCTATCACACCATGTGTGTGGGTTAACGAGGAGCTGGATAACGAGGATCATTGTAAATCTTAGCCTATGTTTCCAGATTAATGTTGTATTTTCGTTAGTCTGTTTAGTATTTAAATAAATGTTCACATTTTTAAAGATTTGCACAAGTTGTCTTTTGCTAACTGTCCTGTTATCTTTGACCCCATTCAATGTTTAACGTCTCTAAATATATGATTGACTTTTGCTTCATATTTCATGACTTCCTAATAAGATATCTTATTTTGAAGGACATAAATACGTTCCCGAATATGTTGACAGCATTGATGGTCAGTTTGGTGACCCTGGATCAAGTTATTATCCCTGGAAAAACAGCAGCGACGAGTGTTGACTACGACGATTTAAGTGTGGTCGGGTTTGGACAAGGGTAGCGCACGGCTAACTTACCGGCGCCAGCGTCCTTTTGCCGGCTCTAGTAAAGGCAAAGCTAACTCTAAAATTAAAACAATATTTAGCTCGAAAAGGTAATAAGTTAAGGCATAACTTGACATAATTAAATCAGCTGAAAACGTGATACGATCATTTTAATAAATATTTGAAGTGGCATTTTAGCTAAAACCCGGTCGGGATTGGACACAGTGACGTTAAATATCATAAACATTATCTAACGTAAGCTAGACTTAGCAACACATTATTATTTTAATATTAAATATCCCGTAAAGTAGCCTATTTTATAGTGTATTTCTCTATTTAAATGGCCTTACCTGACACCGAACTGCTCCCTCTAACGACCGTTAACAGAATGACAGTTGAAAATGTGAGCGCCTCTCACACACAGGCGCTGGATGGGTGCGCGAGTAGCCTATATTCCCGCGGCCGGTGTTGTCTTTCAAATTTTGTGCAAGTATGATACAAATATTAGTACAAACTACAAATACTGGCATATCAAGAATACGATACAAACAAAAAGTATCCTTATTTTTTTATTGAAATAGCCTACAGAACAAGCCCAACCCACAACTCCCAACACTCAAATGTTATTAATAAATTGATCCAGATAACTCCATAATTTGGTTGAAATATGCCGATTCTCGGCCGCAGTCGGCCCATATCCGCACAACCAAAACCTAGCCAAATCTGGCAACCTATTCTGGGCCAGAGCCGGCTCAATGTCGGCGATCCGATGCCAGAACACAGCCGAGTGCGCCGGCACTTAACCGCAATCGGCCCGATTCGGCTGGCTACCTGGGCTGTTTCAAGTCAGCCGCCTGCAGCCAGCTGCAGCGCTGCATGAAGCGAGGTCATGTCGAACGCACCTATTATCACCTTATTCCGGAGGTCGCGATGGGCACGGCCATCCGCGTATTCTCATTTCCTGTTTGTATACTTTCCGCTTTAAAATAGTAGCTAGGCCTACTATTAAGAGAACGTCTTAAACAAGCTTTGGTACACATTTAAGGCTAATAAAGATGCCCAGCGTCAACTGTGCAGTTAGTGGCTTCCATAACAACTGGAGAAAACGAAATCAGACCCTGTCTTTTGATTGTTTTGACCATGGAAAGAAGTGGTCCGAGTGCATCTAAATGTAATGTAAAGCTTTTGAAACAACGCAGCAATCAAATTAGTTAATAGATGCGTCTTTATAATTGCCATTAGATACGAGGGAAGATTACTAGTGCACTCATGTAAGTTTCAACACGTTGAATAAAGCTTCTAGGCCTACCAAAGACCCTAGATGAAAAAGTTGTTACTATTTATTATTACAGCACAATTTGTGTAATTTGTCACTCATACATTTGCAGTTGATGGCTAATAGCAAGCTTAAGCTTTCAAACAAGGTATAGAAAATATGCCCTGCAGTGAAATCGTTAGAACATCTTATGTTTGTGGCTAATGTAACGCCTACTTATAGCAGCAAAGCAGAGCAGCGATCTGACACTTAAAAGTCGTTTTCAAGCCATCCAGTGAAAGGGTGTATTGGTGACTTGTTGTAGCACACGAACATAGCACAACTGGCACACTAATCCACCAACCTTATATAATGTTTTAGCAGCGGGACTTTTCGGCAGTTTTCCATTGAATTGAATGATATCCCCGGCAAACAGGAAGTTCGAATACAACGGAACTAAAAAAGGTGGGCGGGGCGGAATAAGGTGAATACAAACGTTAACTTACATTTTTGGCACAGTCGGCCTCCCATATGGATAACGTTACCACTTCATCTGACATAGGATAAGGTAGGCCTATAACCGTGATTGGTCAAGCAAAAAGTTTTGCTGTAAAATGTTGACCTCTAAGCGAATAAAATAAGTGCCGCAAAACTAAAGTTTGTGTTTGATGTACAAGGTCAAATAGACAAGAAGGGAATTCAAATGATTTATTATTAATTTACAATTATTAAAGCATTATAAAAATACGTTGATGAGTGATAATAATTTGTATAAAATAAGTATTAAAATCATTAAACAGTGACGGCAAGCAAAATAATTAACTCCGCTACACATGCATACCAACTTTCAGACATTTTGGACTAATGGGGTGGAAAGAAAGAGCAGTATAGAACATATTGAATTCTATAATGACAAAGGTGAGCATTTGAAGGGCATGATTTGTTGATTTGAAAGTATTGTAAACATGAAAAAGTATCAATAGGCTATTAAAGAAAAACGTAGTAAACATATATATGAATAAAATGACATTGTTTAAACAAGTTTCACTTTAATGATTCGTTTTTTAAGTGTAGACATTTTGGTTACTAATTACAGTTTTCAGTGAGACTTTTAGTCATACAACTCTTCAAGATCAAGCAGTATTTTCTCGTTTTCTATCTGAGCACTGGTACTTGGCTTTGGCTCATATTCACTTAAGGAAAAAGCAATGGCATTTTTGCCTTGAGCTGTAATATCAATTATGTTGTGCTGGATGATGTTCTTCACAATTTGGTCATATTGATTAGGAACATGGTCATCAATTGTCGCTAATGAGCGAATCAATTTGTCATCTAAAATGAATTCAAGATGGTTTTTTTCTTCATCTTCTAAAACAATTGTCCCCTGCATCAAACTTGTCAATTTAGTGTTCTTACAGAATTTACTGCACTGTTCACACCTTGTCATTAAGTTGTCAGTGTTGACATTGGAAAGTGCATGTTGCTGTGGACACAAGTAAGTAAATGTCACTTCCGCCTGTATAATTTCACCTACTGTATGTTTTGAGGCAACTTTAAAAGTGGTTTGTTTTGTGGTTGTCAGATGGACTTTGCTGTCATAATTTCTTACAGACAAATCTGTAAAGTTGTACCATTTGTCTATCAGCAGCACATCATTTCCCCACACAGTCAGCGTGGTGGACGCAGTATTGT
The DNA here is from genome assembly GCA_903064625.1 of Mallotus villosus. NCBI lineage: Eukaryota > Metazoa > Chordata > Actinopteri > Osmeriformes > Salangidae > Mallotus > Mallotus villosus. The sequence continues at coordinate 17,012 of CAEFZP010002919.1, forward strand.
CAGAGACAGCATACACTTTCATGTCCATCACTGTGCCGCTCCTCGTCGTTTTTTTCTCTTGTGTTTCTTTCTGCTCAGTGACCTTTATCAGCACATTTACCTTCACACACAGGAAACATTGAAACAACATGTTATTTAAATCAACACACTGTGACAGATATATGTATCCAGATTACTGCTGGGTTTCATGGGAAATTTGTATAGCACAGTAATTGTGCCATTTACAAAAAGTGAAATGGCAGGTTCCTTGGCATTATATGCAATCATATGACACTCAAACAGCTGCATTATTAATATATATAGTAAAAGGATAGCACTGTTATGTTTTAAACATGGTTAATCATTCAAATGTACTCACTCTTTGATGCTCCTTGGAATTAGAAAGGATGTCAGTTAACGATTTGGTCTGCTGTTCCTTGGGAGGCAACTTATTAAAACAGAAGCCCAAGTTCTGCACACAATTCAGCTGTGATCGATCCTTGAACAAAATATCCTTCCCCCCCTGATTTTGGCTTGAATCGGACAACCCTATGTCTCTGACTTTGACTGGGCTCCTTCAAAGGGAAAGACAAATAAATTGAAATAAACAAGTATGAGTACAGGAAAACAAATATGTTAAACAGCAGCATACTGGTGTAATTTTCATTTATTCTTTGCTTTACTTTTAACAATACAATTTGGGTGTTTAGAAGGTACTTGCCTTTCTTTTTCAGCACTCACAAACATATCGTGTTTCTCTACCGGGAAGATTACCATTTTTGTGTTTTTGGTGGCTTCTTGAAGTATAGCATTGAAGTATTTTTTGTTCTTTCCTTGTTTCACTTCAGAAACCTGGTGAATATACCCTTCTACTTCTAACTTCATTGTCTTCGGTGACGTCATGATTTAATCTAAAGACAAACACACAATTTGTTACTAAATTAGAAAGACATTGCAATAGCATTGAAGGAATTTGTAGATGTGTCAAGTTCCTCAGTTTCTTTTGTGTTGGCAAAGTTACAACAATGACATAAGTCTGTGCAACACAGTCCTGCTGAAAAACAGGAACATCTGCCTGTCTCACAGACACTTTTTCAGCCGCAGTGTATCACATGCAAAACACTGTCAAGGGCCGGATTTCTGGTCAATTTCAGTGACTAACTTTTTTTTGGTAGCACTACTCGATCCTTTTTATGAGCTAAAGATTGTGTAGATGCCAGACTGTGGAGCGGGATGAAACGATAATAAGGTTCACCATATGACCTAATACGGGACGCACTGTCTCCAAAATACAGAAAAAGATTAGACCTACAGACAATATACAAACAATGTACATAGTGTTTAAGGACAATACACAATCTTCGTAAGACACAATAGTAATCAATGGCGCTAGCAGTCTATATAGGAGTGGATGCTTAAAGAGCTGACACAGAGAAGAAGACCTTTCTGGTCCTGTGTCCTACACCACTTGACAACAGCCTTTATTACAACATCCCCATTGCATATGAATGCCAACAACAAGTTATTAAATCACATACAGTTCACAGTTAGGGTAACAACAACAACAAAACAACTTATAGTTATTAACATCATCCATTGACAAACCTAATAAACAGAACCACAACACTCAACTCAATCATGCACACAACATTAATTAAACATGAAACAAGCATGAGAATCCAACACACACAATCCTTTGCGCCAACAGCTCGAGTTGACAAGCGACCCACCCTTGGGTTGTTACAATATATATAGCTACAACAAGGGTAAATACAATTATGATGTATTAATAATGTACAATACAGTATTTGTAAATGTAGATTGTACATTGTATTGATATATAGCAGGGTTTTTCCTGGGTCAAAATGGGTCTTTGGTGCTCAAAAAGACAGTGTGTTACCGTGGTTTTTTTTACCATTTCATAAATAATGGGCCCTCTAAAAATAGGCCCTATACTTTGATCCAGAGTGGCCCACCAGAATCGGCCCCCGTTACGTCACCACAATTAACCTGCATGCACATTCTGTTTTGATGCTAGTTCGGGAGTTCCATATGTAATGCGAGCGCGCACAGCACGCGAGCAGAATTGTTTGGCTTTTATTTGAGCGCTTAATATTTGAGCTTTGTGTAAAATAAACTGCCGTTTTTCAATTGGTAACACCTTGTCTAGTGCAGGTGATGTATTTTTGTCTCTTAAGTTTTCAGCCCCACCCTTACGTTTCTTAGCCTGCGGTTTTCCATTGTTATTTTTCTCTTAGAAGCAAGCTATTGTTCTTGTCTTGATCAGACAAGAAGACACTCGATCTTTCTATCAACGCGATTACTATTGATCAAAACAGAACGAAGCTTCGGCTGTAGGCCTAATTGAAAAATAACATATTCACGGACATGCACTGCACGAGTGATTAATTGCGATGACGGCTCCAATAGAAGTTATAGCGAGCACATATAACTTAATATATATATCTTCTAATCACTGTATTTGTTCCCAGGTGTTCCCAAATCGTTAATCAAACTTTTGTCAGCATTTTGTGTGGAAATGTCATTTGCATTCGTACAGGTGTATTCGTGCACGTCGGGCTGGCCCTCGCAGCGGAAAGACCGCTCTGTCCATTCGCGCACCTCACAGTTGCGTTTTGATCAGACAAGAAAACACGCTTATCAACTCGATTATTTATCAAAACAGAACGAGGGTTCTGCTGTAGCCTACTCGAAACATAATATTAAGAACATGACATGCATTGCACGCGTGATGAACACAGCTTTAAAGAAAATAACATTATTGCAGACTTTTTTTTGCCATTGGCGCTCGGGAAAACGGCTTAGGCGCGCGCCCAAATTTTCTCTATGCAGGAAAAACCCTGATATAGAAGATAACCAGTGCAACTAAATTGCATTATTGAAAGAAATACCATAAATAATTTGTAATAAACATTGTTGTGACCGGGATACGATATATTTAACATTAAGTAAGTTAAATGCATCTCATGCTTACCTTATCTTAATGCAGGTTTGGATCTTGTCGGGGTGGACCAATTTATGGTAGGTTTTTCTTAGCCTGGTTGCTGTCAAGGAGGAGACGGGAGTCTGGTTCGCAATATGCACGTTTGATTATCTCTGAGCATATATAAAGACAGTGGGATTTCTGCGGTGAAAGCCCTGGCATAGCGTGCAGGCAGAGAGTGGACAGAGTGATAGACAGAATATCGTTTTATACACTTCAGACAACCTGTGTCATGACAGTCTTTCTGTTCCCCTCCCCTTGTGTCTATATTTGTCTGTCAGATTCAATAGGTGCGTTCGACATGACCTCGCTTCATGCAGCGCTGCAGCCGGCTGCAGGCGGCTGACTTGAAACAGTGAATTCTGGTTAGACTTTTTGTCCGACTTGAGACGGCGCCGAGGCTAGGTCACAGTGACTTAGCCATCAAGGTACCGTGAGATCGATTCGAGAACTGCCGACTGTGTAGCCGAGCGCATTTTCTCAAAAGCAACTGCACGGCTTCAAATGACGACACAGCTATTTCATGATTGGCCAGACTCACACACGACAACTTTGACGCTTGTTTTATAATTATTCTGACACCTTCAATTTCGCCAATGCTCAAATGCGGACCAAACAATTTGATTGAATAAAACATTTGTTGAAGAAGGGTTTTGGGCCACCTATTCTACTAACGGAAAGACTACGTTTAATTATAAATAAAGTAACGTAAGCAAACAGCGCTTGACCGGCCATGACTGACATCAACGCAGCAAACCACGAGAAGCTGGAATGTCCAACTTCACAGGGCCGTTTTCAACTCCTCCCCGACTGCAAGCGGCTACTCTCGCCGGTCGTTTCATGCAGCCGCAGTCCATGTCGAACGCACCTAATGTCAGCTTGTTTGTCTTCGGTCATTATCACCACCTGTCTTGTGATAACCCACTGATTAATATTTAGGCTAATGTTCCCTCTGTGTGCAGGTCCCTGTCAGATCCCCCCCGTCCCCGTCTTGTCTCTCGTGTAGAAGTATCGTTCGGCTTCCCCCGTTGCTTAGAACTTCTGTTTAGGTTTTTAGTTATTTTCCCCGTCTGTTAGAACCAACCGTCTGCGGTTTGATTTAGTCGCCAAGGTGTTTTTGTTTTTGCCCTTTTTTATTAGAAAAAGGAACATGGTCATCAATTGTCGCTAATGAGCGAATCAATTTGTCATCTAAGATGAATTCAAGATGTTTTTTTTCTTCATCTTCTAAAACAATTGTCCCCTTCATCAAACTTGTCAATTTAGTGTTCTTACAGAATTTACTGCACTAATTATGGAGCTAGAAAGCTGACAAAAGTATCTGAATTTGAATATGAAAGATCTGAAATATTTGTATGTCGAATTTCATAAAACTGAAATATTTTACTAACTACTTACTAACCGAGAGTGAGGTCATGCCGGGAAATATCAAACGAGACTTGAACGTATCGACCGAGCGATAGCGAGGTTGATACGGCAAAGTCGAGGTTTGATATTTCCCGGCATGACCGAACGGTCGAGGTTAGTAAGTTGTTTATTATATGGCATTTTTAGCTCTTTTCAGTTTGTAAATTGTAGGCTAATTGTAGCTAGCTAGGCTAGCTCTCAAGTCTTCTCACGGTGTGTTTCAGGTGTTGTCTAGCAACCAATTACTTTTGATAGAAAGCGGACAGTACAGTTCTGCTAAAATGGCTTTAATTCCAACACAAATAACGATTATTTTAGAAAGTTAACAATTTCTTCGTCGCTGTTGATGTCTTCAGTATCGTCTGGACTCAGTTGACTTCGATATCGCTAATTTTGAAGATGACGTCAGAGGAGGGCAATAACAATACTTATTGGACCGCTGGTCAATACGGGTTTGGCATGACTACCCATTAGCCAATCAGAAGGCTCGTACTGTCGTTGCCATATAATAATGTTATATAATATCTGAATTATTTGTATGCCGAATTTAACAAAACTGAATTATTTTGTTCCAGAAATACACATTTCTAAAATTCAGATTGCGGAAATTCAGATGGCTGAAATTCAGACTGTGGAAATTCAGACTGCGGAAATTCAGATTTTGTCTGAATAGGCCAAAGGTGAAACAGCTTGCTTTCACAGCGAAAAGTAGACGATTTCAGAACGACAAAATTTGACCTCTGAACAAAAGCTAAGAGTTGCTCGGCTACTGCCGATAACGTCGTTGTTAGAATAATTTCAAAGGGGGTTCTTTAATGAATTAATGCAATATGAGTATAGGCTTAATGCCTGAAAGTATCAGGTCAATTTTTACACCGGTCTGCCTAATGTATTTGTTTTGATTCAACTATGAGGCTGCTCGCCACTAGCCTGGCTCTGCCCACCTACGTACTTCCGCTCAATTTTGATTTCGCTTCTGTACTGGGTCTTGATCTTCGGTACGCATTTCAGATCTTGGAAGAAGATTTTCTATTTGGCCCAATCAGCGAACAGAGGGAGTGACTGAGAACGATAACGTTGATGTTGTGCGCTAGTTAGTGTTGTAGTTTCGTAATGGCGGCGGAGAAAGATGCGAGCGAAGCCATTCGGTCCGTTGTGGCAATACTGCCGAATATCCAGAAACTAAAGCCGGAGCAAGAACAAGTGTTGCTGAGTTTTCTTGGTGGCAATGATGTAGTGGCCCTTCTCCCCACGGGGTTCGGGAAAAGTTTGATTTTCCAGCTACGGCAGCTAGCTCCGTTACAGTAGTGGTGCAGGAGTTGGCTAAGGCGAACGCTAGCTATTGGTTATGGCCAGGGGTTAAATTGGGATTTTCTATGTGGGGGGGCTCTGACCGAGGGGCAAATTTCACAAATCTTTCGTGGATTATGCAGTAAATAACAGGCATGAAAACGGGTCAGGGGTGAAAAAGGTGAGAAGGATTACCCCTCTAAGGGGGTCCGGGTGCATGCTCCCCCATTAGAAAAATTAAATATTCCATATTTTAAAGCATCAATCTGAAGCATTTTGAGATACTTCTTTTGCCAACCTGGGGGGAAACTGGAGAAACGTAACTTCAGCCATGAGTCATGCGGCTAGTTAGAGACTTCCATGCTTAAAGGGGTCATTGACTGGGTTTTTTGAGTATTTAACACTGTTCCTTAAGGTCTCCGAATAGGGTATGTAACATTGTTTTGGCTGAAAATGGCCCGGGTGCTTTTCTATGCCCTCTTTTACATCCAGCATTTTTTTCCCGGGAAAAAACGCTAGCTTTTTCCCTTATATCATTGGTATTTAGATGAGCTGTGCGCTGATTGGTTGGTTTACAACGAGCGAAGCTGCGGAGCAAAGACGGCCAACAGCACTCACTGAAACAAGAAGGTGGCGACTTGAAATAAAAACGTACAAATAAATCTATTGTGTCTACACAACACTGTTTTCAACAGATTGACTAGATATAATTTGAAATGATTACGGTAGTTTCCACGTCTGTTGTCGAAGCAAACAGAATCGCCTTAGGTGGGTAACGTTAGCACTACAGTTTAGCATACAAACTATCGTGATTCAACACAGCTTCAGTTAGCTCTAGCTATCTTACTGAAAAATAGATCTGGACAAACATGCATCTGAATTGTAGATTTACATAACAACACGGGTTATTTATTTGAATGAAACATAGTCAGGAACATGAAATAACGTAAATCCAATTGCCAATAAACTAGGCTAAATCATAACACATTCATGCTCTTGCGTTAGCAAGCTAAACTGGTTTACATGCCTACCGTATAGGTGTTTTCGCTATCTAGCTGTTCTTACATTCCTTGCAAATCACCGATGAAAAACAGATGAGCTTGAGTCTAGTTAACATTGACTAGACGGGTATGGCTGATGTTTGTTTATACCGTAGCATAGAAGATCTCTGTGCAGTTGCGCGAACCATTTCACCAAGGACGGTTTTAAAAACCTGGGAATATGTAAAGCAGGATTTGCTATGAAGCTGTTGCTGAAAAGAGGTGCGTTCCGACCTTAGTTATGTTCATCAGAACCGCAAACTGTAGTATGATTTTGTCAATAACAGTTATTAGCAATGCTAACGTATCCTGTATCTAGCACAGCCTTTCTCCAGTTATTTCGAATAGATAATCTAGACAGGCGTCAGCAAAAGGCTAGACTGCTTTCGTTTTCTGGCAATTTTTTTGGAAGCTTCCCTTCTAATGCCGACTACAGCTAGTCTAGCTAGTCATTTGCTAAGTAAGGTATGTTGATGTGTTTAGAAACGTAGCGTCGCTACTTCGGACTGGGCAAGAACACCAGTGAGTGGGCTGGTCTGCATGTACATTTTGGGGCGTGACAAAGACACAGACCAGAGCCAATTGAATGCGCGATACCCTCCCGACGTCCCGAGGGTGGATTTTTCCAAAAGCTACCGTTCTACAGCTAGATTTTTTCTTTTTGAGATTTGCATGGGAAATAAGTGTCAATGGACTTTGAGGTCCACTCTATGTTCATTTTACCCACCGAACTGTCGTTATTCAACTATGACAAGGTAAAAACGGTTTTGCAGTCAGTGACCCCTTTAATGCGAGCGCGCATAGCGCGCGAGCGAATTTTTTTGGCTGATTTGAGCGAAAAATAGTTTTTGGAGCTTGATGTAAAACAAACAAACATCCGTTTGTCCAATTGGTAAAACATTGTCTAGTGAAGGTAATACGTTTACGTTTCTTAGCCTGGCTTTCAATCTTTATATTGTCTCTATAGCTAGCTTTCCATCTGTCAGTCACTGTCGTGTGTAAAAAATCTACCTCTTCAAAGACGGTAGCGTAAATTTATAATTTTCGTGCGCGATATGCCTACTTCTCAAACTTGCTCCAGATGTCTAGGCCAGCCTATCCCTACCATTATTTAGAATTGTGTTTTAAAACAACATAGATTTGCAATGGAAAAGTTGTAAATATAGGACAACATTGCTCGTGATGGACTAGGCAGACTGCCAAAATCGTCTGGAGAACTCCAGACCCGGCCGCTTTAGTTTCTGTAAGAGAAACTAAATTGTGGAAGTTAGGATGTCAAAAAACAAATATTATTTTTGTTTAGAAATGAGAAGTGTGAACAGGATATGTGTGGACATGTTCCAGTCTTATGAATGTCAAGTCTCAGAGGCCATGTGAATGAGATACATGTTAGCAAGTTAGTGGTGAAGTGACATTACATTGTAGGCTTAGCTATACAAAAAACTATATTTTACAAGATAGCTACTGTTAACAATTTATTTTCCCCAATTCATTTTTGAAATCTTAGCAGACTCCACTTTCATTTATCAGAAAAGGGAACTGAGACAAGAAACAGGACCAAATAAAGATTGCCAATGGAATGGCAATAACCATTTCTCTGCAGAACTTGACCCTTGAAGGATATGGACAATCACAGATATCAGTGGCATTTCCTTGCATTTTCCTTTTTCCTTAGAGGTAAAGTAAAAAAAGAATAAACATCTGCTTACATTTATTGTTGCGTTATGGTACAATGTTGGTTGAAACAGATACCTTTTAAAACCTCTGTTGAAATTACATGATTGGAAATACATCATGCATATCCAACAAACTTTATCTTCTCAAAAACGTTTGTTTGATGTGCATTGTAACTTCTTTAACTACCTAGTTGGCTGAACTATATCTTTCTGCGACCTTTACCACACTGTTCAGCGGTGCCAACCTCAGCCTCTTCCTGGACCGCTGAGGTGCCCAGTCAAATCTCCGCCCTGCTCGGCTCTTGTGTGGTGGTTCCCTGTTCTTTCAACTACCCAGAACCAGAGAAGAAGTCCTCTGAAGTCACCGGGATTTGGGCCAAAGAAACCCTTGAGAAGATCTACCATCCAGACAGGTCTTTAGTGTTGCAGGACTTCAAGGAACGCACACAATTAGTTGGAGATTTCCAAGTTAAGAACTGCTCTCTGAGGATTGATCCCCTTCGTCAAAGTGACACAGGACCCTTTCATTTTAGGGTTGAAATAAAAGACATTGATAAGTATTCTTACTTGGACAATGCAGTTTCTATTGATATCAAAGGTAAGTTCGAACAATTAGACTTTGAAATATAGAAAATAAAATATAGAAATATAGAAAATAAAATATAAAAGTTGAAATATAGAAGATATACAATGAAAAACACATTACTCAAAAATACAGAACATTATTAATTAAATATGATATGACTTATCAATATTGTATTCATTACTGGGATCATGTTCTTTTCCAAATACAGTGTTGCCAGAGCCCCCAACTCTGTCAGTGAGTGAAGAAAGGAGCGTAGGTGAGCTGTTCACTGCTTCCTGCTCTGTTTCTCACTCCTGCCCCACTGACCCCCCCCGTTCTGACCTGGAGCCACTTAGCAACACCCACTGTCCAATCACAGCAGCTGCCCAAGGGCCAGTGGGAAGTGACATCATCCTTGACCTTTGCCCCCACGGTGGCTGACCACAACAAGTCTCTCAGCTGCACAGCAGCCTACAGGGGAGGGAAAACATCAGAGAGCTCCCGGACTCTGAATGTCAAATGTAAGTGGATCAAGTTGAAATTACAGTTGCATGTCAGAAAAAAAAGAAAAACTATTTCACAGCATGCGTAGGATATTTATCCCTATTTAGTAATAGCTTAAAAACATATATTTTGTTGTCGTTGTAAGAGGATATTTATCTTCCTATAAGAAGAAAATATGGACTCACCATCTGAAAGAATTCAATGTTGCAACATTTAACTTTGTTTCTCAAGGACCAAGGTCCAAGTAATGGCATCCACCCTAAATACAGTGACAGGTGCATATACATAAAGACCACGCGTATGAAAATTACTACCAATTCAATACCTTTACGTTGCACTGCAGACGCCCCACTGGATGTGAAGGTGGAGAGGGAGTCCACATTGTGGGAGGGAGACTCTGTTAAGCTGAGGTGTTCCAGTGATGGTAACCCAGCGGCCCACAGCTACCAGTGGCACAGCCCCAGTGGGGCTCTTCTGTCCCAGGGACAAACCTACAAGCTGGAGAGGGTGTCCAGGCACACTGGTGCCCTCTACTGCACCGCCATCAACACAGAGGGACAAGGACACTCCAGTCAAGTGAAGCTCAATGTGATCTGTTAGTACAGCGGATTGTTGTTTTAGACAATAGCCTATCAAGGCCTGTGGAATAAACATTGCTTGCCCATTCTGTAGCAATTAATTATGTGGTTGTATTATTTTTTTTTCCTAGATCCTCCTGAGATTAAAATAGGCTCTGCCTGCTTCTCTAACATCTCCACGGTAACCTGCCTGTGCATCGTGGAATCTTTCCCTCTCAGTGATGTCCGGTGGTCTCTCCCAGATGGAGTTCTGTCGAGCACCAAGGTAGACAGGCACCGATCAGTGATCATCGCCACCCTGCAAGGAAGTCTAGGCTTTGCAGACTACACCCTCTGCCATGCCAACAACAGTGAGGGAAACGCCACCCAGGCCTTCAAGTTGCCCAGAAAAGGTACTGTGAAAGAGGCCTCGCTGTAAATGACACCCCACACTTTTACAATCTGAAAACAGTATCAAACATCAGAGACAACCACTCATTAAAAACTGTAAAATAATTCAAGGTGGTTTGTGGTCTAATCTCTGAACAGATTCAACACGGACGGTGCACATTTCTATAGCCGTATCAGCGTTTTTGGTGGCGGTGTTATTCATGTCAGCATGGAGGTTAACCAGGAAGTGGTGAGTGAAGTGTGTTGAAGGGGTTTGGGCCATCTACAGTTTGATTTTCTTCTTCTTTTTTATAACCTTTTTTCACACTCAAATTTTTTTCTCAAAGTAGGAAGAGCCATGATGGTCAGCTTGCAACCACAACACAGGACATTGCTATGGTTACGGCCAAAGCCACAGTCTCAGACGACTCCACAGCAACGTAAGTTCCCCTCGCCAAGTGATCACACTCCCCCACACTCAGAGTGAAGGACAGATAAGAGTCATCTTTTATATATCAAACAGTTACAGGACAGCTAATACATCTTTATTACTTTCCCCAATGAAGTATGATTGTATAGATTCATATTTGTCACGTTGTATGAAATACAATAGGCTACCATTATTATCATGTTCATTATTATGATCCATTCTGCTTACAGACAAGATGTGAAAGACATAAACTATGAAGTTCCCAGCAACCAATATGTTTATGGCAATATGGAGGTTCGTACTAAATGCTCCCTGAGATCTGAAGTAAAAGTAATAATGAAAAGACGTCTAAAATAATAATACCGTAGAGATGCCGATGTCATTCCCATGGTGTCATTTACCTACAGGTCGACGGCAGGTGTGACTCGTATGAAAGTGAAGGTGAAGATATCTATGCTAATGAGTGACAACAGCAGGAAACGTGTTCTCCTGTGAGGACCCTGTTTGTTTCACTCCTGCGCTTCAACACTGATTCTACGCATGTTACACTGTACTGTAAACCCAATACATTTATACTACTCATGCCTTTTAAAAGTTTATAGTAAACCCTTTATCGGGGTTTACAGGGTAGCTAGCTTATCCTAAAGAGCCTTTGCTGTGCCTTAGCCTTTACGGAGTTTGTTTTGAATGTCAAATGCAGTCCATTGACAATTATCCTCATTATTTGTTCTCCTTAACTATTTCATGCAATGCTAAATAATAAACTTTACTCATTTACAAATGTTGTCTTGTGGCAATCAAAAAATACTACAGCTCTCAACAATATGTAGGCCTGGCATAAACTGGGTCTGTTTTTGACAAACATGGTTTAAGCAGCATATACAGTGAGGGATTTAAAATCCCCTGCTGATTTTGTATGTTTGCCCACTGACAAAGAAATTCCATGATTATATATAAAAATATAGCTGCAAGCAGCAATGAGGTGGCCAAGCATTCATATGACCCAGAAAACATTTTAAACATCCTTAGAACAGGGTTCCGAGTCCCTATACCAAGTTTGGTGTGAATCCATCAAAGATTTGCTGTCCTGTTTGATGGCTTAACTGCACATTTTGATTGGCTGTAACGGGCAAACGGTTTATAAAATTAAAAAAACATGTGATAGGCTTTGTGAGGCTGAAGATAATCTCTGCCAGATTTGGTGAAGATTTGACAACATGTGTAGGAGGAGTGTAACGGACAGACTCCCAAGACAACAGGTAGTGGATCCAAGAGCGGGTTTATTACGGGGTAGTCGGACAAGCAGGGGTCATACACGGATATCAGAGCCAGAGAGGAAATCCAAAGCAGTAGTCGGGTCACAGGCGTAGGTCAAACAGGGGCGGACTGGGCAATGCAGGCAAGGCTTGGTCAGGTTCCACAGGACAGGCAGGGGTCTGGATCACGGCGTCTGGAATGGTTCAGGTGAAGCAGATACGAAGTCGGGGGCAGAAACACGGTCAGTTGATCACAGGGTCTATCGGATATGGCATAGAAATGTTTTACTTGAATGTTTAACAAGACTCAGCACAGAGTGAAGGGAGTGAATGGCTTAAATACAGAGCAGAAGGGAGTGGACTGATTGGTTAGATTGTTTGCAGGTGTGAAGAGGGAGTGCCCTCTTAGTACTCTGGTGATGCTGATCGGAGACAGGGGGACCTGATTGTCACATCACCCCCGTCCCCACGGGCGGCTCCCGACGCCAAGGAGCCCCTACGGCGGGGCCTCCCACGAGGGCGTGGGGCGGGGTCGTTGGGATGCTCACGATGGAAGTCAGTGAGGAGTGAGGGGTCCAGAACATCGGCAGCAGATACCCAGGAGCGCTCTTCCGGGCCGTAGCCCTCCCAGTCCACGAAGTACTGCAACCCACTTCGATGACGGCGGGAGCGAAGCAGTGCCCGAACCGCGTATGCAGGCCCATCCTCCAGTAGCAATGGAGGAGGTGGATTGGCAGCAGGGATGGCGTCAGGGTCAGGTTGAGAACCCGCTTCACGGACCACCGGCTTCAACAGAGAGACATGGAACGTGGGGGCGATACGGTAATGAGGAGGAAGTTGCAAGCGGTAGGCAACCGGATTCACCTGCCTGATGATCTTGAATGGTCCGATGAACCTCGGGCTGAGTTTCCTACAGGGAAGCCTGAGTCTGATGTCTCTGGTCGAGAGCCATACCTCCTGACCGGGGCTGTATTGGGGTGCAGGGCGACGACGCTTGTCGGCTTGTTCCTTCTGTCTTCGGACGGCTCTCTGTAGTCTGACGTGGGCTGCTTGCCACGTCTCCTCACTCCTCTTCATCCAGGCATCCACTGCGGGCAGGTTGGTAGTTTCTCCGGACCACGGAAATAGCGGGGGCTGGTATCCCAACATACACTGGAACGGTGTAAGACCGGTGGAGCTGCTCACCAACGAGTTTTGTGCATACTCTGCCCATGGTGAGTATTGGCACCAGTCCTGCTGTTGGTTGCTGCAGTATGATCTCAAGAAGCGCCCGATCTCCTGATTCAGCCTTTCGGTTTGGCCATTGGACTGTGGATGATAACCTGAGCTCAGGCTTACGGTGACATTCAGCAGACGAAAGAAAGATGCCCAGACACGAGAGGTGAACTGAGGACCCCTGTCTGACACTATTTCTTCAGGGAGTCCGTAACACCGAAACACATAGGTGAAGAGTGCTTCTGCAGTTTCCAGGGCTGTGGGTAGTCCCTTCAAAGGCACTAGGCGACAGGCTTTAGAAAACCTGTCCACTGCCACTAGAATGGTGGTGTGGCCCTGGGAGCGGGGCAGGTCTGTAACAAAGTCCACAGCTATATGGGACCAGGGGCGTTGTGGAATGGGAAGCGGTTCGAGCAGTCCTGCTGGCAGTTGGTGAGACGCCTTCGTCTGAGCACAGACCTGGCAGGACCGGACCAGGTTTCTCACATCGGATCTCAACGAGGGCCACCAGTATTTTGACTGTGTGAGGACTATAGAGCGTTGAATACCCGGGTGACCTGAGGCTGGAGTGGAGTGGAGCCAGAGGATGAGTTGGCGTCTCATAGTGGCCGGAACGTAGGTCAGTCCTGGTGGGCATTCAGGTGGTGCAGGATCCTGACTGAGTGCAGCTTGGAGTTGGTCCTCCATCTCCCAGCGGATGGGTGAGACGATTACTGTCTGAGGCAGAATGGGTTCAGGGGCAGGGGGGTCCTGATAGCCATCGAACTGGCGGGATAATGAGTCTGCTTTGGTGTTCTTGGACCCTGGACGGTAAGACAGAGTGAAGTGGAAGCGAGTGAAAAAAAGGGCCCAGCGGGCTTGACGGGGATTCAGGCGTTTGGCCGTGCGTATGTATTCCAGGTTTTTGTGGTCAGTCAGGACTAAAAATGGATGCTTGGCTCCTTCCAGCCAGTGCCTCCACTCCTCAAAGGCCAGCTTAACAGCCAGTAGCTCCCTGTTCCCTATATCGTAATTCCGCTCTGCTGTAGTAAGCTTCTTGGAGAAGAAGGCACACGGGAACAGCTTCGGGGGTTTACCCTGACGTTGTGAGAGGACGGCTCCAACCCCGGCCTCCGAGGCGTCTACCTCCACCACAAAGGGCAGCGCGGGGTCTGGATGTCCCAATACCGGGGCTGTGGTGAACAGAGTCTTCAGCCTGTCAAAGGCCTGTGCAGCCCTGTCGGTCCAGCACAGCTTCCGTGCCGCACCCCCCCAACAGTGAAGTCAGAGGTGCCGCGACCGAGCTGAAGTTGCGTATAAACCGCCGATAGAAGTTTGCGAATCCTAGGAAGCGCTGTAGTTCCTTTATTGACTGGGGACGTGGCCAATCTGCCACAGCTGTGACTTTGTTCTGATCCATGCGACTGCCCCTGGCATCCAGAATGTAGCCCAGGAAGCGGACTTCGGTTTGGTGGAATTCACATTTTTCCGCTTTGACATAGAGTCGGTGGTGAAGCAGTCGTGCGAGGACTTGACGTACTTGAGAGACATGATCAGACCATGTAGGGGAGTATATGAGGATATCATCAATGTAAGCTATAACAAACCGGTTCAGAAACGGACGCAGGACCTCATTTACCAGCGCCTGGAACACAGACGGGGCATTGGCAAGTCCATAAGGCATCACTAAGTACTCATAGTGCCCACTGGTAGTGATGAATGCAGTCTTCCACTCGTCACCTTCTCGTATGCGGACCAGATTGTAGGCACTACGTAAATCGAGTTTGGTGAAGTAACGGGCCCCGCGTACTTGCTCCAGTGCAGCAGGAACCAGCGGTAGGGGGTAGCGGTATTTGACAGTCAGATCATTCAGGCCCCGATAATCCACGCAGGGTCTCAAGCCCCCCCCTTTCTTCTCAATAAAAAAGAAACTTGCCGCGGCGGGCGATGTGGAGGGGCGAATGAAACCCAATTCCAGCGCCTCTTGTATATACGCCTCCATTGCCTCAGATTCTACCACGGACAGGGGATATACGCGACCTCTAGGCGGTGTGGTTCCTGGGAGGAGGTCAATGGCACAATCCCAAGGGCGATGTGGGGGCAGATGCGTTGCCTGGGTCTTACTGAACACAGTACTCAGATCCTGATATTCGGATGGGAATTCTGATGGTGCTGACAATTCGGGACTTTCCACATGAGTAGCACCACAGGCAGCAGGTATACAACGAGAGAAACAGTGATTCCCCCATGATTGCAGTTCCCCATCGCTCCAGGAGATGACCGGGTCATGATAGGAGAGCCAAGGCAGCCCTAGGATGAGGTCGGTGCCAGGTGAATCGATAACCATCAGTGATATTGGTTCCTGGTGCAGGACTCCTATTGTGAGAGACAGAGATTCCGTTCGATAAGAAATGTGTCCCGTCCCAATTGGTTGGTTGTCTACTGAACTGATCCGCAGAGGGGGTTTACAGGGCAGTAGGGGGACACCCAGACGTTCTGCAGTGTTGGCATCTATGAAGTTGCCAGCAGACCCGGAATCCACTAGGGCGGAGACAGAGAGTAACGTGTCCTTCCACTTGATTTCCCCGGACACCTTCATTTGCTTAAGAGACACTAAGGGGCATTGAATGGTACTCACCGATAGAGGAGGTCTCGGGGATGCGGTCCTTGTTCGCACGGAACATTGGTTGCGAAAGTGGCCGGGATTTCCGCAATACAGGCACAGCCGGTTCGCCATCCGGCGCTCTCGTTCTTCCACGGTGAGATGGTTACGTCCGACTTGCATAGGTTCTTGGGGAGCGGAGGCGTGTGTCTGAGAGCTGTACGTCTGCACAGTGGGCATTACCGGCGGGTATCGTCTTGACCGAACCAGGTTATCAAGGCGTACGGCTAACTGAATGAATTGTTCTAGGTCTGCATCTTGATCTCTACAGGCAAGCTCGGATTGCAACTCACGAGACAGTCCTTGACGGAAGATCGCCAGTAGTGCCGGATCGTTCCATCCACTGGCAGCTGCCAGGGTGCGGAAGCGCATAGCGTAGTCGGCTGCTGACTGCGATCCTTGCCGCAGCGCGAGTAGCTGATCTCCCGCAGACCGTCCTTCAGCTGGATGATCGAAGACTTCCCGGAAATGGAAAAAGTCCGGAAAAGTCCGTAAACGAGCGTGTCAGCTCTCCTCCACGGGACCAGATGGCTGAAGCCCACTGTAGCGCTCTTCCACGTAGTAGCGTTATCACAAAGGCTATCCGTGCCCCATCATCCGAGAACGCAGCTGGTTGGTGTGCAAAATAGAGAGAACATTGCACTAGAAAGCCATCACAGCCATCGGGTGAGCCGTCAAACTTTTCTGGGGTAGCCAACTGAACAGGTCTTACGTGGCCTGACCCATGTGAAGGGTCCTGGGAGGGTGGACGTGTACGATCCACCCGGATTGAGAGTTCATTCAGAGATTGAGCTAGGAGTCGGATCTGAGAGTCGTGATCTCCTAAGAGTGATCCATGAGATGTCATGGCACTCTTCAACTCCGCTGGATCCATGTCGGTAATTGGCTGAGTCTTCTGTAACGGACAGACTCCCAAGACAACAGGTAGTGGATCCAAGAGCGGGTTTATTACGGGGTAGTCGGACAAGCAGGGGTCATACACGGATATCAGAGCCAGAGAGGAAATCCAAAGCAGTAGTCGGGTCACAGGCGTAGGTCAAACAGGGGCGGACTGGGCAATGCAGGCAAGGCTTGGTCAGGTTCCACAGGACAGGCAGGGGTCTGGATCACGGCGTCTGGAATGGTTCAGGTGAAGCAGATACGAAGTCGGGGGCAGAAACACGGTCAGTTGATCACAGGGTCTATCGGATATGGCATAGAAATGTTTTACTTGAATGTTTAACAAGACTCAGCACAGAGTGAAGGGAGTGACTGGCTTAAATACAGAGCAGAAGGGAGTGGACTGATTGGTTAGATTGTTTGCAGGTGTGAAGAGGGAGTGCCCTCTTAGTACTCTGGTGATGCTGATCGGAGACAGGGGGACCTGATTGTCACAAGGAGTAGAGAGAAAACCTTTTTTTCAGTCATTCAAAATGGCGGCCGCATCAATTCGGCTGTTATCACAAGTCATGTGTCACACACGGGATTTCCCAAGATATCATGAGACAAAGGAATCACTTAATAAAGGCAAACAAATCAACAGTAATTGGCCAAAACACATTTTAGCTTCCTGCGGCCACGCCCAGTGATCACATGACACCAAATTACTTGGACATCCTCAGAAGAGGGTTCCGAGTCATCACACCAAGTTTGGTGTGATGGGACCAAACTTCCTGTTTGGTTGCTTTGTTGCCGATTTTGATTGGCTGTACCGGAAAAACGGTTTTGAAAATCAAAAATCCGTTCAAAATTTATAGTAAGGGTTGCTGTGACGATGATGTCGTCAAAACCTGGCGTTCAGACCCAGGGAGAATACTGGACAGAGGACAGGATGAGTGAGGAAAGGACGGGCCATGAGCCAACAGATCTTTTTTATTGTCACACTGTATCTGAGTGTATCTGATGTTTGTGAAATACCTGTGGCTGATGTAATATTGACAGGATATGAAGAACACACCAGACCATGGGATGGTAAAATATTTGGATCCATTACACACAACTAGAAGATAAAGGGAACTAAGACTAACCACAGATGTGTAACTCAATGCAGTTTACACAAAAACTGTACAAACTCAACGCTTAGCTCCCCAAAACAGTGATCATAACATATGAGTTTGTGGAAATGCCCTGTGATGTCCCCGGGACAGTACCATATCCCTATTGTGCTGGAGAGTATGGAAGGCTCAACATTCAGTATATAAATATAGTCACGGTCCTTGATTCAAAAACAACAAAAAGAAAGTACTTATAGTGGCAGCTGATCTGCACAGTTCCTGACAAGTTCTTTTCTAGCACTCTCTGTTGACATTTTTCAACAAAGAAAGACAGCATATAACCACAAACGTGACAAATTTGACATGCATTTCACGGTAAATGTTTTCTTCCATGGCTCTGAAGAGATACATGTAGTAGACATTGGCCTCTTCCAAACCTTAAACAATTTCCTCCAAAGGAAAGACCCTTTTCGAAGTTCAAATGTATGTGTGCATATTGACGTGTTGAGTCAAGGTATGAAAAAGTAAAATAATTGGTTTATTATAAAATTGTGTAATATGAACTAATCATAGTATCAGATGGTGCAACATGGCAATTATGGTTAGAAAAATGTAGCATTTTATTTAAAGGGGTCACTGACTGCAAAACCGTTTTTACCTTGTCATAGTTGAATAACGACAGTTCGGTGGGTAAAATGAACATACAGTGAACCTCAAAGTCCATTGACACTTATTTCCCATGCAAATCTCAAAAAGAAAAAATCTAGCTGTAGAACGGTAGCTTTTGGAAAAATCCACCCTACTGACGTCGGGAGGGTATCGCGCATTCAATTGGCTCTGGTCTGTGTCTTTGTCACGCCCCAAAATGTACATGCAGACCAGCCCACTCACTGGTGTTCTTGCCCAGTCCGAGGTAGCGACGCTACGTTTCTAAACACATCAACATACCTTACTTAGCAAATGACTAGCTAGACTAGCTGTAGTCGGCATTAGAAGGCAAGCTTCCAAAAAAATAGCCCGAAAACGAAAGCAGTCTAGCCTTTTGCTGACGCCTGTCTAGATTATCTATTCGAAATAACTGGAGAAAGGCTGTGCTAGATACAGGATACGTTAGCATTGCTAATAACTGTTACTGACATAATCATACTACAGTTTGCGGTTCTGATGAACATAACTAAGGTCGGAACGCACCTCTTTTTAGCAACAGCTTCATAGCAAATCCTGCTTTACATATTCCCAGGTTTTTAAAACCGTCCTTGGTGAAATGGTTCGCGCAACTGCACAGAGATCTTCAATGCTACGGTATAAACAAACATCAGCCATAACCGTCTAGTCAATGTTAACTAGACTCAAGCTCATCTGTTTTTCATCGGTGATTTGCAAGGAATGTAAGAACAGCTAGATAGCGAAAACACCTATAGGCCTACTGTAGGCATGTAAACCAGTTTAGCTTGCTAACGCAAGAGCATGAATGTGTTATGATTTAGCCTAGTTTATTGGCAATTGGATTTACGTTATTTCATGTTCCTGACTATGTTTCATTCAAATAAATAACCCGTGTTGTTATGTAAATCTACAATTCAGATGCATGTTTGTCCAGATCTATTTTTCAGTAAGATAGCTAGAGCTAACTGAAGCTGTGTTGAATCACGATAGTTTGTATGCTAAGCTGTAGTGCTAACGTTACCCACCTAAGGCGATTCTGTTTGCTTCGACAACAGACGTGGAAACTACCGTAATCATTTCAAATTATATCTAGTCAATCTGTTGAAAACAGTGTTGTGTAGACACAATAGATTTATTTGTACGTTTTTATTTCAAGTCGCCACCTTCTTGTTTCAGTGAGTGCTGTTGGCCGTCTTTGCTCCGCAGCTTCGCTCGTTGTAAACCAACCAATCAGCGCACAGCTCATCTAAATAACAATTATATAAGGGGAAAAGCTAGCGTTTTTTCCCGGGAAAAAAATGCTGGATGTAAAAGAGGGCATAGAACAGCACCCGGGCCATTTTCAGCCAAAACAATGTTACATACCCTATTCGGAGACCTTAAGGAACAGTGTAAAATACTCAAAAAAACCAGTCAATCACCCCTTTAAGGCATTATTTAATTGGTAGAACTGGTATACAACAGGTGATACAAGACTAGGTTAGGCTAGTTACACACTTGCACAGACACTCATTAGAGGTGTCCTTATCACCCTGTTGTACTGTAACTCTATTTTACATTTTAAACATTGAATGGCAAAAAAAGAAAAAAGGTTTGGTGGTCCTGTGGCCATTCCTTGATGTACTCATTCTATTACTTACAATGCAAGAAACATTATGGTAAAAATACAAGGAATTATAAACTAACTTTGCCAACAGAACCATTACACCAGAAGCAAATCACAGCTGGAAACAAATGTACACTTACAAACATAACTATGAAAAGATAAAGTGAACAACTAAGGTGATTTCAGGCTTAAATCACAAATAGTGTGATCCTAGAAATGTAAATGTTTTTTTTTATGTAAATCTTTGCCTTGTCATGGTTTTGAATAGTCCACATTTGCATAAACATTGTCTGGCTCATCCACAGAGTGATCCATTAAATCATTATGAGCCTGCAAAAAGAAAAAAAGAATGTGTAAGTCAACTAAACATTAACTGAGCTGAAATCTCAACTGCATGTATTTTCAAGGTGCTGATCTGTTCATGGTGTTTTACCAGAACATTGCCATAGACAGGCTCGTCCATGGTTGTTGTTGGTGCTCCAGACTGTGTGGTCTTCAGAGGAGGAAGTGGAATGGGTTCCTTCTGTGATAATTCAGTTCTGTAAAAACCAGAAGAAGATGATCGTTGAAAGTACAGGATATTTTAGAGACATGATGAATTCATCAAGGATGCATACAGTAGGTAACATACAGTAGGTAACATACAGTAGGTAACCTACAGTAGGTAACCTACAGTAGGTAACATACAGTCGGTAAAGTTTAAAACGTACTTTTCAGCGTTGGTTTTCGGGGCCCGGCTAACATTAGCATAAAAATTGGATGGCTCCCTGGTGATTGTTGTAACATGTCTGCAACATAATATTTTAGTTTTTTTAATGAATAGTAATACCATCTTCAGAAAAATCATGAAATTTGACCCATTTTACTAAGAAAAATACAGTATTCTTGAACACTTCATTTTGTTTGACGAAAGTCTTGATTCCCTCCTAAACAGAGATGAACTGTAGCAAGATTTATGCTACCAGCAGCAGGCAGAGCCCTATCGAGGGCCGTTTGTAAAATGTTGCACGTTCTATAATCATGTTCAGTTTTTGCACATTTAGCATTGGCAAATGTGAAAGTATGCAATACAGTTTTTAACTGTGACTTATTCATGCTGTAAGAAAAAAACGAATATCAGTCTCTAAGTGTGTGATGTCAGTCTGTAAGTGTGTAACGTCAGTCTTTCGCATGGAGAATGGTGGCAGGAGCCTTCTCAGCCACATGGCAGCAGTTGGGAAGTGGACGAAATGGCAAATTCAACCGAATTAGGAAAGTTGGAAATGCTAAATGTGCAAAAACTGAGCAGGATTATAGAACGTGCAACATTTTACAAACGGCACCCCATAGGGGCAATCCTATCAGATTCTTACATCATTTAATTTGCATTTTAAATCATACATAACCTTTTATGATGCTTGAAGACAATACAGCCAACTGTGACCGCAATCAGAACCACCACAAAAGGAATAATGGAGGCCATGTATACAACTGTTGATGGGCCAGTGTCTTTTAGGCCTTCAGTTGTCATCATCGCTGTAAAGAATCCTCAATTAAGACCAACGTCTTTATGTTCTATACTCTCTCAAATACTGTACTCTGTATCAATTGTCATCCATAAAGTCCATGATTAATGACATGTCCACCAAATGATGGATGTGTGAATAGAGTGGCTACAACAATATTAGATGTTGTGGCTATAATTAATGATGTAATTATTTACCAGTCGTGGATGGAAACTGAACTGTGCTATCTGAAAAGAAAAAAAACTATTATTTCTTTTTCAAAACAGTTTCGCCATGACATTTGAAATTGGAACATGAAAACGTGAAAAGTTTACCTGGCAATGGGAGTAGTTTACGAGTTAAGGTGACCCCTGGAACCAAAAAGGGGAGATTAGTTTCGTTCAAACTAATTCTGAATTCAGATGCTTGAAATTACAGTTCAGTTTTACTGAGACAGTCCCACCATGCTTACCATTTATCCTGATTTTGACCAGGTCATTCTTGAAACTATAGTTGTTGAGTCCGTTTGTAAGTCTCATATACAAGGGAAAGATTGCATCACTCTTTTGGATATTTTGGATCTTGAGGGAACAGTTTTTTTCACGGACATCTCCAGTAAATGTGGTCCTATTTTGGAAGCTTTCTTTTACCCAGATGTTATTGGGGTGATAGATAAATTCATATTTATCATTTTCATTGATATCTGGGTTTATTTTTTCCAGTATTTTCCAAAAAACCTTGACGGATTCTTCACTTTTTGCAGGGGGGTGGGTGAAATTGCATTGTATAGTAACATCAGATGACAACTCAGCATTTAATTCTTTAGGAACAGTGACGGCCCATTTCTCCTCACCTGTCCAAATAAAACCATGGTCAACATTAAACTAATCATTAGTTACAGTACTTAGTAACTTGTTGTTCAAAAAGGTTTGATGGAAAGCCACATACCATCAGCCTCAGTTGCCAAAGTCAAGATGATAATCAACGTCAATGTTTTCATCTAGTCCAATGAAGAGAGAATAGGAAGGGTTTAAACTACTGATGGGATACATGTCCAACTTTAAACCACATCAGAAACATCTACACCAGAGCCTATGGCAAACACTAGTCTATTAAATATTCCTATAAGATATGTCCAGTATAACACATATGCAATATTTGTTAGTCACTTTTGAGAAAAATGTAAATAACACAATTCAACACACACACACACACACACACACACACTCACACACAGATGTGATTCTGGGCAAAGCTCTGGAATGGTACCTACTGAGTGGTGAAGAGAAAGGACCCTAAAGAATGACATGATTCCAAGGACGGTGTCAGAAGTGTCCATTGTGCCTCATATCCTGGTCAATGGTCACAGCACAAACTGTCAAACTGTTTAAAAGACTTGTCAGATACTTTGGGTGTATATTTCCTGTTACTTCAGAATGGTGTTTTAAGGAAGTTCCAGCTTGTTCATGGTGTCAGTTGAAAGTGTTTCAACTCATAATTTGGCTAAATATAGACCATATATATGATAGACTATCATTGGTTTTTCAAAAGATTAAATTCTGGAAAATTCTACAATGTAAGATTTAAGTTATTACTTGACACCAATATCTGAGAACCTGAAAACACTGATGTGCATGTTCACACTGTGAGAGCAAGGCGGAAGAGCCGGTAGAAGAGAGATGTTACCACTAACCATAGGATGTGTTCACACGTTTAATGATGACGAGTGCAGGAAGTGTGTTACGGAACAAAACCAAATTGTGCTACACATCACATTAAAATGGTAAGATTGATTACATGTTTTCTGTCATTATTATCTGATGTAGACTCATTTAGTCAAAAAGAAAAGCACCAGAAGTATTTCTTTATTATTATAAATAATGTATATTGGAATACATTTACTGAGACAGGGTAATGTGCTTATATGTGATACCGAATGGTAGGATCAACAATGGCTCTGTTTATTATAGAGAGAGATGCTTCAACACAGTCTTCTAATTTATGCCATGATCCATACACAGGGTATGTAAATTGTCTTTTTTAGTTTTTAATATCTCTCTACTTGGGTCTTCTGCAGTCAACACTTCTATTGTAGTTTAAAATAAAAAGTTAAATCAAGTGAAATGTGTGCTTAAGCCATCGAATGTGCCAGGATGTACCATGTAAAAAAAGTGACTTGTGGTGACACTGGTGTTGTGGAAGTTGAACAAGTAGTTTTGAAAATTTCAATTGAAAAAACTGCAGCTGCAGAACAGGCACAACAATTATGAGCACGGCACTATTTTTATTTCCAGGAATTTGTTTGTGTGTCATTGATATCTTCATCATCGACTGCATCACGGGCACTGTGCACTAGTTGCCCTTATTGTAGATACAGGCATTTTCAAGTGAATAGCATTTTTTTAATTGCCTGAATCAATCTAAACACACTATTCCCTTATTTAATTTGTCTGTTTTTTTATCATTCCCATGTTGATGTCTGAATAATGGAATGTTGCCTCTGTGTCACCTCATATTTATACCCCTGTGAAACAGGAAGTCATGTATTACTAGTTCCTAAACACTGATCAATAAGTAAAAAATGATGGGAAAGTACTTCTGTTAAATTGTATTAATTGAAATATATTGGGTGCTCTGCATCAATTTAAGGTTGTACTGTTTTTGTGTGTGTGATAAGCTAATTCACCATAAGGTGTCTTTTTTGTTCATAACCCTTCTAACTCATCTTTACTAGGGGCACCAATGATTATTGAGGGCACTGTACAATTCAGACACAGCACAGTGTTTTGTCTTATTGTTTTGTCTAGTGTATGGAAACATATGGGTGGAGCAGAACCCTCCGGAGGTGACCAGCGTTTTGGGCCAGAACATCTCCATCAGCTGTCGTATGCTCTCCGATCGGGGAGACAACATCTCAGACTGTGTGACCAGCTGGTTCATCAAGAGGAACGCCTGGAAGGAAGTAAGCAAATGGGCCCCGTTCCAGGAGAGGTTTCTCAAGACAAAAAGTACCTTAGTGCTAAACGGTCTGGAGCTGAACGACACTGACACTTACTACTGCAGTATGCAGTGTCACATCAATGATAGGCACTTGCAGTACCATGGAAACGGAACAAGAGTGAATGTGTTTGCTCTGAGGCCCACACTTAAACCAGCCACAGGTAGGCTATTCTACTTTAGAAAGCTTTTATATTCAAACATCTATCCTCTTTCTATAAGCATTTCAAAATCAGAGTTGCTATTGCAATCCTTTCTAGCATAAATATTGAGTAAAAGGACATATACTTAATCCCTGACTGACCAGTTTCACTCTCATTAATCTTTTATATTGTTAGGGGAAAACTATGTTGAGGTTTGGCTGTGGCTTAAATATCATTTTGGCTGTATTTTCTTTCAGATCTGGAGGACACACTCATTCCTTTGTATGCAGCACTGTCAGTAAAGTGTCTAGTCACCCTAATGATAGGGATAATACACTGTTGTTTTTTTACAATGGCAAAACAGAGTTCACAATTAAAATAACAGACCTACTGTTTCAAGAAAAAAGAAATAGCCTGCGGTTGCAATTTTTTTATTACAATTACTGTCTCTACTGGAAGGGGCAACTGCATTACTCGCTGTAGCCTATCCAATATTGAGTGTTCAAGACGCACTTGTTCCGGGAGTACAACGGTACTTAGGAATGATTTGCTGGACCTGATGTTAGTTTCCTCCAGGATCACAATGACTCTTATCGAGAGACGTGTTGCTCTTGTTGGTTAGTTGTAACTGACTTCAAATTATTGTACTCGCTGTGAAATATATTGTTGCTTGCTTTTCTACAGGTACACTCTTGCACTTTTGAGGTTCATGTTGTTTAATTGTAACTTGTTTACATACTCTTATGGTTTTTGCCTTTGGCGCTTATTTGGTTTTTCACAATGTATGCTTCATGTTTTGGCTACCCGCAATGTTTGGGTCTATCTCTGTGAGTTGTTATGATGAGTGACCTATGCACTTTTAGTAAGTAAGTAAGTAAAGTTTATTTGTATAGCACCTCTCACAGATAAAATCACAAAGTGCTTCACAACTAAATGCAATATAACACTACAAATAAAGAATACAGAACATTTAAATAGAAACATGACAGACAACCATAAAAACACCTCAACTAACTAAAAGCCTGCTTGAATAGCAAAGTCTTAAGTTGCTTTTTAAAAGCTTCGACAGAAGTTGCACACCGCACTTTTGTAAAGCTTTCTCTTGGAAGTCGCTTTGGATAAAAGTGTCTGCTAAATTAATAAATGTAAATGTAAATAGACCACCAGACACATATGCTTACAGCAATTTTACTCTTTCCATGGCATGTGCATTTCAGTGTGCAACAATCTTGCAACCTTTTTCAGAATAATTCAGTGAACCACTAGGTGGAGTTCAATACTCTGAACTCCTTTGCTGCAAGTTGAAGCTTTGAACCCAGTATGCTAAATGTAGGCCGCACAAAAAAAGTTTCAGTCATATGACCCGCAGGAAAGTTAGGTTTGAAGTGGGCGGTTCACACAGACAAATCTCACAAAACGAATTTCTGAGCTGGAGTATCCTTGGATCACCAGTGGATTCTATAGAAAGTTTCATACGGGTAAGATAGGCTGCTCGTCCATTTGGTTCTTTATAACATAATGATATAGGCTGGTCCGACTTCATTGTAAAAGGATGCGCTGTCCAAGTCGGTGTCTCCACTAAATAGGTGTCTCCATGGAATAAATATGTGTGACATGAATACACTACTGTCGCCACCTGTGTTAAGCAGTAGAAGTACACACAAAAGCTTCGGGTAATGTAACAGCAATCCCGCAACTCTAAAAACATTTAGCCTAATGATGCCCAGGAGTTCGTTAGCGACGACCGCGGACGGATCTGTCCTGCGGACAGTTGGATCAGTAACAACTCCTGCACCAACCACAACACCGCTCCGGTTACCTGGGGTGATGGACGCAGAAGGGAGAGTGGACGAATCGAGGCTGCGAATGCACATTTTCAAAAACGGTAAATGAAAAATCACGTAATTTCTTCGATAATAAGCTCTTGAATGTCCATCGACCGTATAAATCCGTAATTACAATTTAATTATCTCAAACCACTGAGTAATTTCCGGATTTAGTTTATTTTTCGTGGTGCAGTAAACACTTTGGGAGTGCTTTTATTTATTTTGTTTATTAGGTTTCAAAAGCTCATTAAAAACGATGTCCTGATTTGTTTATTAGCTACCCGACCGCAGCAGTCAACAGTCAAGTGACGCTTTGCCTGAGGAGCAAGCTCTGTGCAATAGGCAAACTATTCACAAGGAGTCCGAAGTCTAACCTTCAGAAAACCCTAAAGCAAAGGGTTCCCAGCATGACTATTTTAATCCCACAATGACTTTACAGTTATAGGACAAGCAGTTGATGTTCAATGCCAGAAGGTTGATGTTTTCTCTGCCAGAAGGTTTGCATGACCCCATGCAGTGAACTGCCTGTCTCATATGTGTAAAGCCATTGTCAGTAATAGTCACGTGTGAGTGAGACCTTCTTATCCAACCGAAAGTCTTGTGTGTAGAGAATCAATAATTCCTGTCAAATCACCAGTCATGATGCTGTCCACATTGCACACACACACAGTAGCCGTGAGGTCCCAAACAGATTGTGTGAGGGTGGGCAGTTCTGTACAAAACAGGAATGTAGGAATGCTCATTGGCAAACAGTCTGTCAGCAGGATGGAGGAGATGTTTGTGTAAAAACAGCTGCATCTTTCTCATCCGTTGTGGTCCATAGAGGAGAGACAACAAGCCTCATAAACTGTAACTTTGGTGTTCCAGTAACCCAACATGTCTGTGTGGGTCGCTTTTGTCATGCTGAAAGACTGTGGCAGAGTCTTGAAACTTTCTTCGCACGCAGGGTACAAGACAGACACTCCAAGGGACCATAGGGGCTACTCCCACATCCTTTCAGAAGTCACTAATCAGGGAACACATCACAGTGAATCTATCACGAGCATGATCCGGATTCAGGAATGTGGAAAATCTTTCTCTCTCTCACTCAGGCTCTCTTTCTCCCTCACTTGTCCCCCCCCCCTCTCTCTCCTTCTATTTCTCCCTCTGAGTAAACCTCTCTCCAGCTTTACTAGTGGGTTGTGTTGCAAAGCATAGCCTAATGTTCCCTTTGAATGAAAGAATGACAGCATGAAAGAGAAGAAGGTTGATGTTTACCTTGGATCAAGGGTTGTTTTTCTCTCAGATTCCCAAAGTTTATTTAAGCCTTTAGGTTGGCTAAAAGGGATAGACCAAGATACCATTGATCCAGTCCATTACAGTAGCCTGTCAATTGCCTTAGTGAAAAAGCAACAGCATTTCTCTGTGCCAGCATAGTGGGCATGATAATAGTACTGTTTGGTACCGGAGGCCATTCGAAGTTGTTGACTCTGTCTGTCCAGGTGGTGTGTCTCCCACAGAGCGTGGCCTGGTGTGGCGTTTCCTGTTTGGGATGTACCCCTGCAGCTCCAGCGCTCTAGAGCGCCCCCTGCTGCAGGAGCAGCTAGCCGTCCGCTACCAGGTCATGAAGAGGAAGTGGCAGCAGCTGCTTCCTGATTCCATCCGGCTGAGACTTAACGGCACTGATGGTATTGTTCTCTATCTTGAAAGTTTCACTTTTCCTGAAAAGCTGTGTTTAACTATTTTCTACTTCTGACTCCCTTTCTCCTTTGTTCCCTGTTCTACGTTTCAGCTGAGTTGGTGGACGCGGTGCGCTACTTCGACCAGAGGCAGGCCCAGGCCCAGCAGCAGGACCAGCAGGAGGAAGTCAGAGACAAGCTAGCCTTCCTGGAGCTCCAGGCACAGGTCCACACAGGATGTCTTTACCTTGGTCCAATTTGCTGATTGTGGTTAGGGTTCTTCAACTGTTTGCTGAACTTACTCATGCTTTAACTAGCTCTAACTGAACCAGGACATAGACGGTTCAAGTCAATAAAGTGTGTTTGTCATTCCCACGCCTGTTGTGTGTAAGACTATGTCACATTCTTTTTCTGACAGGTAACACTACTTTTATTGCCCCTTTATAAACGCCAGCATTGATGGTGTTGAAGTGTGTTTGGTGAGTGTGTGTGTCCTTGATGGCTGACGCCTCTCTCTCTCTCTGCTCTCTGTCCTCAGGTGTTGTTTGAGCGAGTAACCTTTGACCTTGAGGAGCTCCAAGAGGCTGTTCGGATCATTGACAAGGATGTGCCTCGAACGGACAGAGACCTGGACTACTACTTGTGAGTAGCAGTGAAGTTATCGTCCTCTTGTCCAGAATTGACCAGGGCACCCAGAAGCTCTTAACGGTAAGAGCTTCTTAGGAGCGTTCTAAGAGCGTTCTAGAGCGCTGTTAAAACGTTCCTAAGGAACTCTTAGCGTTAAGAGCTTCTTAACGAATCTGGGAAACGCGGCCCAGCTTCACGTGACCACCCCCTCTTCAGCTGTGTCAGGAATGCTTCTGTTCTCGGTCAGAGATCTTTTGCAGAATCTGCTGCGTCAGGCTTTGGTCACTCTTGCTACAAACAACCAGAAATACTTCCAGAGCTTATTGTGTAACAAAGTATGTTTCTGTTGTTTACTACTGAACTGAGTTCCAACTTCTTCCCGCTCCAGATAAAGTAGTCCAGCAGCCTGTTTAGAGCGGATCATTCCGTGCATCTTCTTAACAGTGTATGCAAACAGTTTAAGATTCTGTTCAAACTGTCTCAGGCAGCCAGGAATCAAGTGGGTGAGGGATATTTCAGAGCAGAAACAGGGTCCTCTGTTTACTCTGGGATAAGGAGGCTCTGTTGGTAGAGATTAGTATTTTTCAGGCATTTGGTGTGACATGCCTTCTTAACATACAGAGCAGGTACATACGACAACTTATTAAGTGAGAGCAGTGATTTCATTTAATTCATTTTGAGAGAGAGAGTGAGAGAGAGAGAGTTGACGGTGTGCATTTTCCATTCAGGGGTGAAGGATCAGGCAATCTCTTGGTGTTGAGGAACATTCTCATCACCTATGCTGCTTTTCACCCAGGTAGGAGGCAGAACACGGCCGTCACGTTTGATCATGAGTAAAGCTTATCTTCCCTGCTGCCTCCACCGACACAAACACCCACACACACAAATACTATCTCTCTCTAACCTCTCTCTGTTTTCACACTTTGACCGCTTGTTTGAACTATTTCTTCTCCTTTTTTTGTCTTTATCACACTTTTTTTCACTTTGTGTCTCGTTTGTCTCTCATTTTCACACCCTTTTGTGTCTTTCTCTAGTTTCAGTTTTGTTGCGGATTGTAATGATGCATGTAGTTAGAGACATTGTGCGAGTGTTAGAGAGCCCTCTAGTGGCGTAATGACTAAATGCAAGTTTCAAGTTTTTCAAGGTGTACAGAACAACACTAAGCTCCAGGTCAGACTGGGCACTGAAATTCATGGGACAAGACAACACAAAGCAAAGCACTGTGGTAAAGCAGTGTTTCTCAACTGGTCTAACTTCAGGATCCATATTGCTCCTTGGTAATTTAGTCACGACCGGGGGGGCATGGGGGGTGGGTTCCTGGTGGTGTTTATGATTGGCTGGTAGGTGGCATGTAACTCTGTATAACACGGCTATCAAAATAAAAGCGCACCGTCAGAAGTTAAGCAACTTCCGAAAAGTACAACTATTTTTTGGACGGAGCTGAAACACATGTCTACGACCCTCTCCACACCGGCTCGCGACCCACCAGTTGAGAAATACTGGTTTAAAGCCACACAATACCAGAGATGTATCCGTCTATGTTGACGAGACCCAAAAGAGCATCCTGAACTGATTTGCATGTCATATGATCAAGTGCTTGTATTCCGGACTCAGAGGTCAGTTACGCCCAGGGGATGAACGACTTGTGCAGCCGTTTCCTGGAGGTCATGGACTCTGAGGTGGACACGTTCTGGAGCTTCTCCTGCTACATGGAGAAGTTCTCTAAGGACTTCACGGCGGATGGACTACACAGGAAGATCGGTTTGTTGACTATCTAGTTCTTTACAGATAACAGAAAAGCGACTTGTTGGTGATTAAGTTTAATTTAACTGTATGCAGATAATAGGTGGAGTTTGCTCTGTATGATTTGTGTGTCCATCTTCTGATGTAATCTCCTGTGTTCTGGTGATGATGCCGGTATGACTGTGTTGATTGGCTCTCCGTGCTGTCTCTCAGAGCTGGAGGCGGCGCTGCTAAAGGAACTAGACCCTCAGCTCCACGCCCACTTGGTCACAGACAACATGGAGAGTTTCACCTTCTGTCATAGGTGTGGAACACACACACACATGCACAAACACACACACACATCACACTCATAGACACATATATTTACTCAACGACCCTTTTTAGACATGCACAGTTCTCTTACTAACTGTTATTTACTTTTGCGTAAGTATTTTGCATGTGTGTGTCTGTATGTAGGCCTCCATCTGACCTATGCTGTGTGTGTGTGTGTGTGTGCGTATGTCTGTCTGTGTGTGTGTCAGGTGGCTGCTGCTGGGCTTCCAGAGGGAGTTTGAACACAGCGATGCGCTGCGTTTGTTTGAGATCCTGAGTTGTGACCACCTGGAACTCATCTCACAGCAGGTGGAGCGTGCCCGCTACCAGGAGAGGCTGGCAAGCACACACAGCATAGGTGAGGTTCAGGCCCGCACACACACGCACGTACACACACGTTCACACACACACATGTGCACGTACACACACACAACATAGGTGAGGTGCAGGCCCACACGCACACGTACACACACGCTCTCACACACACACACACAGCATAGGTGAGGTGAGGTGCAGGCCCACACACACACACGTACAGACACACAGCATAGGTGAGGTTCAGGCCCACACACACACGCACGTACACACACGCTCTCACACACACACACACACAGCATAGGTGAGGTGCAGGCCCACACACATGCACGTACACACACACAGCATAGGTGAGGTGCAGGCCCACACACACACGCACGTACACACACGCTCATACACACACACAGCGTAGGTGGGGTGCCAACACACACAGAGCACTAAAGATGTAGTGTCATATAGTGGTGCCTCATTTCTATGTTGTCGGTCTCCTGGTCTAGTTCCAGAGGATAATCTGCTGACGGAGCCCCAGGCCATCAACACAGACTTCACCTTTGAACTCTTCATCTGTGCCACCATCCTGTTGGAGAACAGAGAATCTCTGCTAAGATGCAGGAACGATGTGCAGCTCATCCAGTTCACAAGCAGGTTCGTCCATGAAGCATCTCAGCATCTAGCAAGCAAGCTAGATATAGATTTATAGATATAGATACACACACACACACTCACGGGTTTGTCTCATTCACATTATAACATGTATGTATCATTTACACCAGAAGTTTTTTATAAAGAAAGCATTGGCAAACTAGATATACAGTACCAGTCAAAAGTTTGGACACATTTTCCCATTAAATTGAATGGGAAAATGTGTCCAAACTTTTGGTACGAGTCAAAAGTTTGGACACATCTTCAAGGGAAAACGTGTCCAAACTTTTGACTGGTACTGTATATATTTATACAGACATACGAAAACACATTATGTATCTGTCTCATCGAAAGTGTACAATATACTGTGTATTACTTTGTTTGATGGGTGTCATGCTGTTTTTCCTTGCAGCCTTCAGTGGACTCTCGATCTGAACTTCACCCTGAAGAAGGCCGAGGAGCATTTCTACAACTACTGCAAGCGCTCCGCCTGGGACTACGTGAACGGACACTGCCGGACTCGCAAGAACAAAGACGAACACTTCCTGTACCAGCTCCGTAGCTTCTTCTCCTGAGTCGAGGCGGGTCCAGCTGAACCCAGAAGTTTCAGCTCAAACCTGGAGAAACTGGGGTCCCGACTCACAACAAGAGAGACAGAACAAGAGACTTATCGCCTATAAGACTAGAACCCTCTTAATAGTATTTTAGGTGCACATATCCTGCCAAAAAGTGTTTGCGTTTGTAATCCTTGTGAGTCTATGCTCAGGGAAATATGCTGCTTAACTCCCAATTCCTTCTACGTTGTTGATTTGTTTGTTTTAGTTCATATCTATTTTGAGACATATTTGATTGAAAGAGTTCTATGGAGGAGTAAGTATCAGACACTGTATCAAAATTGTTACGTTGAATACTCACATAGTGGGTGCAGGGTTTGAGTTTGATGTTAAATCCATCCCAGAGAATGTACTTCACCACCTGGGTGGCATTTTGGCAAGAATGGATGAATGTGTTTGACCCTAATCTGGAATTAAAAACCCTGGAAGAAAACAAATCTCCCAGAAAAACGTGGACCAGAGCAGGACCAGTACGGCTGCAACAGGTGTAATGTGTATTTATGTACTATAAATGACTTGAGGTGTGCTATCTCATGTAACAGGAGGAGCCCTCCACTGGCTCAGTTCTGTGAAAGAGCAGAGGGGGGGGGACAGGAGGAGGAAGAAGAGAAGGTGCCCCGAGAGTGGTTGAAGAGCACCCAGTGCTCTCTGTATATTAAAGACAGACGCCACTTAAGTGTCACCGCGTCCAGGAATAGCTTGAGGCATGGACATCTCTCTGGAGCCATGGAAACGCTGACAGGATCTTGCTTAGCTCTGGGCAAATACTTCTTTAAGTATGCTGCACCAGCTGTGTTGCAGGGTATAGGTTTGGTGGTTGGTCTGAGGGATCAGTTGGATCAGCGTAAACTGATGGAATGGTTTTCCGAGACATGGAAAGCTTCTTTTTTCAAAACTTTTTTCAAAACTGGCATTGACTTTTGATGGAATGTGTGTGAGAATCAGAGGTTTTGTCAGTGAATACAGAATCGGTTCTCAATGACCTAAAAAATGATCGATCCTATTGTTATTACAGTACTGCACATGAATGAATAGCGTCAGAAATGTTGTGTGTGAGACATTTTTATCCAAGCAGAGACTTGTGTGTAGAAGCCAACGGGGCCAGGGAAGTGAGAGAACACTGAAAGAGGTTTTAGGTCAGACAGAAAGAAGGGGTGTATTTTCGGTTAGTAACTTGACATTTTATCTTAAGTTTGACACTGTAGAATTTTCTTAGTCACATATCCCAAAAGGGTTTTTATTGTAGGGATTGTTTATGGTGGTCAAAAGTCAACAGTTTTTGATGTAAAAAAATGTTGTTGAGTAAATGTGTTAACTTTATAGGAACACAGTGTCTTTTTGCACTCTATGTGCAATAGCTTTCTTACTTTCTCATGCTTTACACAGACCAAAGGATTGATTTCATGTCGTCTGCACAGTGTGAAATGTACCATGTGAGCCGGTATAATACATTTGCTCTGCATTTCTGGTGGATTTCCAGCTGTGAAAAGCCAGACTTGTCTGTGGTGTTCCTAACTGCATATCTCACAAACCAGCCCAGAGATCATGTGAATCCCATTAGGTGTGCCCCAAACTCACCCCTCATTCATTCTTAGATAGAAGGTACGGTTCAAGTTAGTTCAATAAAAGTATAAAATAATGGGAAGTGTTCAAGATGAATTCAAAGTGCCTCATAGTTGTTTTTTTTTCTTCGTTTTTTCTTTTTATGCCCTTAGACAACTTTTTGGCAGTTTTCATTCATAGATCTTCGATTACAGCTGAGATTCCCTTGCCCAAGGGAGTTAACAGTATCACTTAAAGGGTACAGAGAGACACATGCCTGGAACTTTCTCTGGGAGAGTCACCTGACCTTTGAAGGAATCTCTCCCGACCGTGTTCAGTGGCTATAAACGCTGAGGATTGGAGACACTCATCCTCTTGGTCTGCCTGTCTACGAGAGGGAGAGGAGTGCTGCAGTGGAACATTGCTGCCGGCTCAGTGTTGAGGGTGAAAATAAAGTTGTAAACTCAGTAATCTCTCAAGTCTTTTCCATCTGACAGAGCAAGGTAAATCCGTTTCTAAGAAGCCATGCACTCGGTCTGCTTTGCTTGCTGGTTGAGAAACTAGACGGGTCAAGCTGGAGGTTGGGCTCCACCGGTCTTGCACAGAAAGAGAAACGCTTGCATGCTTCATGTCCAACAGCTGTTTGGTTTTGACCGAGGGGTGGAACGTGTTGTATCAGCCTAACCCGAGGAAGCTCGTGTCTGCATCAAAAGCTACTGAATGTTCGTCCTGTCGCTCCGCATGATCCTGTGTGTCTGGTCACATGGGTGGCTCAGCGCCAGGCAGGACCCGAAAAAGGCTGTGCTTGTGTCTACTTGTGTCTTTTCTGGTTAGATATGTGGAAGAACACATGGTCTGCCTAACACTGCGACACATCTGTTTCCTCCATTCTTCTTCATTTTTGCAAACACGCACATTATATAAGTGTAGATTGTGTAAATGTAATTGTCCTAATCGTTTGAGAGTTTGAATAGGTCAAAAAGGGAAAGGTGGCAACTTGCAACACACTTGGCAACATTGGTAATCACG
The DNA here is from genome assembly GCA_903064625.1 of Mallotus villosus. Lineage (NCBI taxonomy): Eukaryota > Metazoa > Chordata > Actinopteri > Osmeriformes > Salangidae > Mallotus > Mallotus villosus. The sequence continues at coordinate 52,146 of CAEFZP010002919.1, forward strand.
CTCCAAAACAATCATTCTGGGCCTCACTAAAACCACATGATTTGGTTCTTCTATGACATATGACATATGAGGTAAGCGTGTATGATTCGGGTTGGTTTGACACCAAAGTCCATGAAAACCCTGCTATCTCAAAACTATGTTGCCAAGGTCACAGTCAAGTGTCAAAGAAATTAAATGATTAAATAATGCTGGATTCCCATAGGTTCAATGGTTCCTATTAATAGGATGGGTTTCTGTGACTCACAGAATCCAGCTGTCGGAAAATAACGCTGGTGACTCTTGTGAGATCAATGCGTCACTTTTCATTGGTCCAGTTCTAACACTGGGTTGCCATGGGGCCAGTGCTGCATGGTGGCACCTTGATGGTGTTGCTGTGTTGAGTGTCATGATTAGGTCTCGTTGGCATGGATGGCAGTGCGCCATGATGAACAGCTGATCCCTCAGGGTTACTGCTACTGTGACATAGGACTGTGACACTCTGTGAATGGCGGGGACAAACACTGCACACGCAATAATAGTTTTTGATGCAGTTATAGAACATTTACTGGCTCATTCTGTCGTCACCAGTGATTGCTACTGTGTTCTTGATGCAGGATGTCGAAAGGACCAGCAGTAGGCATTGACCTGGGCACCACATACTCCTGTGTGGGCATCTTCCAGCATGGCAAAGTGGAAATCATCGCCAACGACCAGGGCAACAGGACCACTCCCAGCTACGTGGCGTTCACTGACTCCGAAAGGCTGATTGGAGATGCTGCCAAGAACCAAGTGGCCATGAACCCCACCAACACTGTGTTTGGTAAGGCCATCCCCAACAATCATTGTGTATTTCTCAGAAGCTTAACACCAGTCCTAAAACGGGAAGGGAGCCAACTTGTTAAGGGGGATGACCGTGTGCTCTGTGAAACGGACGTTCACAATAAGCCTCTAGTGGGCGAGTGCGGAACTTGACAAGAGAGGAAAGTGAGATGGGGGAGCCTGCGGACCTGCTGGAGTACTGACGGTTTTACGGTCCTGACAGTTAAACGGCCCTGACAGTTTTACGGCCCTGCTGTTCCTGATGCATCCTGTAGGGGGAGGCTGTACAGTTACAGCTATGAGCAGAGTTCAGGAGGGACACGAGAAACAGTAACTACAGTAGCAGATCATGTCATTGCATTGTCCATCTGATCCAACTATGTGTGTAATGTTTCAATAAACTTTCCTATAGTTCTGTGTACAGCCTCCCCCAATAGCAGACATCAGGAACTGCAGGGCCGTAAACTTAAACTGTCAGTGCTCCAGTGGTGCAAGCTTCCCTTATAGGGTAAAGCTGCCTCTTTTCTGCAGTTACCAGTTTCATCCACATGGGGGTGTACTAGATCAGAAAGTTTCAAGTATTTTATTGTCAGATGCACAGAACAACACTTAGGTCTTAGGTCTTAGGACAAGACCACGGAAAGCAACCTAGCACAACATAACATATAAGTACACAGAACATATATTACATCTATGATAAGCAAAAATATATTAAACCTCCTTATACACAATAATATACCTTATTCAATACAGTATACCAAACCTCTAAATACACATAATACACATTATACCTATACTAACCTTATAAACCTATACTAACCTAAGACAAGTACAATAGTGCAATATTCCGAGGGTTGCCAGGTTATCTAAAAATGTATATATATCCTGTCCATTCAATGCTTTTCTCACTCCTCTCACTGCCCCAGATGCCAAGCGTTTGATTGGTCGTAAGTTTGAGGACGCCGTGGTGCAGTCGGACATGAAGCACTGGCCCTTCAATGTGGTGAGCGACGGCGGCAAGCCCAAGATGGAGGTGGAGTACAAGGGTGAGTTGAAGACCTTCTTCCCAGAGGAGGTGTCCTCCATGGTCCTCACAAAGATGAAGGAAATCTCTGAGGCCTACCTGGGCAAGGTAGGTCACAACGGTCAGCTCTGCTGCAACGATCATCTATGACTGTAAAAACCAAGCTAACGGATACAATTGTCTCCTCAGCCAGTGACAAATGCCGTCATCACAGTTCCTGCTTACTTCAATGATTCCCAACGCCAAGCCACCAAAGATTCCGGGCTCATCGCCGGACTCAACGTGCTGCGTATTATCAATGAGCCCACTGCAGCCGCCATCGCCTATGGCCTGGACAAAAAGGTAATATCCAGAAAAGTCTGAATCCTTGCTCCTGTAAGATAATGAAACATGTTAATATCTCTGTGAAAGACGGGGGTAAAGTAAAAAAAAACTTTTACATAAGTGTTAGGCTCATGGATTTATTTTAAGGAAATGACATGTCACACAGATACAAAACACAGTTTTCTTATTTGTTACAGTTATGTATCTACAACTTCATTAACCAATTGTAATTACAGTGCTATTTCTGAGGTTGTTAACATTTGTGACATCGTTAGAATAGGCCAAGATGTCCTCTTTAGCAGACAAAAGAAATAAACACCAATGGCAGTTTGGATACTAAATTAGATTCCAAAAACCAATGGCCACTACAGTTTTTTGCTATTTTCTTTTACTCTAGAACGGGTTCTATTCTATACTATATCTGTGCTGTATTGTTTTTCGTTCCAGGTCGGCAGTGAGCGCAATGTCCTGATCTTCGATCTTGGTGGCGGTACCTTTGATGTGTCCATTCTGACCATCGAGGATGGCATCTTTGAGGTCAAGTCCACAGCCGGTGACACCCACCTGGGGGGTGAGGACTTTGACAACCGCATGGTCAACCACTTCATCGCCGAGTTCAAGCGCAAGTTCAAGAAGGACATCGTCGGCAACAAACGCGCCGTCCGTCGTCTGCGCACGGCCTGCGAGCGCGCCAAGCGCACCCTCTCCTCCAGCACCCAGGCCAGCATCGAGATCGACTCCCTGTACGAGGGAGCCGACTTCTACACCTCCATCACCAGGGCCCGCTTCGAGGAGCTGAACGCAGACCTGTTCAGAGGCACCCTGGAGCCAGTGGAGAAGTCCCTGAGGGACGCCAAGATGGACAAGGCCCAGATCCATGACATCGTCCTGGTGGGCGGCTCCACTCGCATCCCCAAGATCCAGAAGCTTTTGCAGGACTTCTTCAACGGGCGTGAACTCAACAAGAGCATCAATCCTGATGAGGCTGTGGCCTACGGCGCCGGTATGTGACTCAGTCTGCTCCACCCACAACACATTAGACGAATACATATGAGAACTCCACCTCAATATGTGGGCTTCACCCCCAGGAATACTTATATGAAAGCTCCACCTCCATAGCGGGCTTTTGGAATCCTACTCATAGCCCGTGTTTTCATCCGAATGGTTTCAAACCCAGTTGTCATCCTCCACAGCTGTGCAGGCGGCCATCTTGGCTGGGGACAAGTCTGAGAATGTGCAGGACCTGCTGCTGCTGGACGTCACGCCGCTGTCCCTGGGCATCGAGACGGCCGGCGGGGTCATGACCGTCCTCATCAAGAGGAACACCACCATCCCCACCAAGCAGACCCAGACCTTCACCACCTACTCTGACAACCAGCCTGGCGTACTCATCCAGGTGAGGGCTGGAGACGTCCCAGAGGGCCAGCGGTGGGATCCTGTCGCTGGTGGAGCCTAGCCCTTGTTACATGCGTGTGTAAATAAAGCAGCCAGTTATATCTAAGATGTGAAATACATCAAATTTCCGCTAGGCTGAGCCCAAGGGTCAACAGTCCTACAAAATGGCATACAACTACAATACAAGTTCCTGACTCAAATCAGGATATACTAAACAGAATAATCAAACAAATAATGTTACAAACAGAATATGCCATTACAAGCTAAAACTCACTCTATCCGCCTGGTTGTCTCTAAGGTTTTTGAGGGTGAGAGAGCCATGACCAAGGACAACAATATCCTGGGAAAGTTTGAGCTGACGGGAATCCCCCCCTCACCCAGAGGGGTCCCCCAGATCGAGGTGACTTTCGACATTGACGCCAACGGCATCCTCAATGTGTCTGCGGTGGACAAGAGCACGGGGAAGGAGAACAAGATCACCATTACCAACGACAAAGGTATACCCCTGGAGACGCTTCAGCTTTCCAAGGCTGAAGTAGTTTGAAGCAGCTTCATCTGTTAAACCTGGATGGGAATGTGTGCATGTTACGGAGGGAGAGGTTTCCAAGAATGATTTAGAGGAAGATAAAGAGAGGAAGTAGCAGGCTAAAGGAGACACACACACACACAAGCACACACACACACACTACACACACATGCACACACACACTACATACACACACACACACATGCACACACACACACATGCACACACACACTACATAGACACACACACACACACACACATGCACACACACATGCACACACACACACACTACACACACACTACACACACAAACAAACACACGGCACACAACCACACCAGTTTTAGAGTGTCGTTCCTTTCCCAGGACGTCTGACCAAGGAGGATATTGAGCGCATGGTGCAGGAGGCCGACCAGTACAAGGCCGAGGACGAAGCCCAGAAGGAGAAGGTCACGGCGAAGAACTCTCTGGAGTCTCTGGCCTTCAACATGAAGAGCACCGTGGAGGACGAGAAGCTCCAGGACAAGATCAGCCCCGAGGACAAGAAGTCCATCACGGACAAGTGCAACGAAGCGATCGCCTGGCTGGACAGGAACCAGGTAAAGGAAACAATCTCTACTGCGTCATTGTTTAGAAGTGAGGACGTTTCAGGAATACTGAGCAATTTCTCTGCTCGTCTACCCTTCTGCCTCTTCTCTCGCTTTTTCCCCATCGTCCTTTTGTCCTTCCTCCGTCTAGACTGCAGAGAAGGAGGAATACGAACACCAGCAGAAGGAGCTGGAGAAAGTGTGCAACCCCATCATCAGCAAACTGTACCAGGGTGCTGGGGGCATGCCAGGCGGGATGCCAGGCGGGATGCCAGGCGGGATGCCAGGGGGGATGCCAGGGGGCTTCCCTGGTGGTGCTGGTGGTGGTTCCTCCTCTGGTCCAACCATCGAGGAGGTGGACTGAACCCTGCAAGTCCACATCAAATCATCTCAGAATCCCAACATGACCTCAAACGAATCCCCCACACATGGGCAAACAGATGTTCCTACACCCTCATCTAAACAGCTTTCTTCGTTCTGTTAAGATAAATAAAGCAGTGGGATTCTGAGACGTGTTTTTGTGTTTTGGTTTCTTTTGGACTAGTATTTGATCATATTTATGAGAATTCCTGTTAAAGATGCAATGGAACAATAATAACAAAGAACAGCATTACACGCAAATAAATACAAATAACATGAAAAGAAAAGACCAGAGACTGTGAATAAAGGCTAAAGCTTTAGGATTCTTCTTATATTCTGGAGTGTCTCTTATATTCAGAAATCTATAGT
>CAEFZP010002920.1:0-42500 GCA_903064625.1 Mallotus villosus
CCCTCTCTCTCCTCCATGCTCCCCTCTCTCCCTCCATGTCCTCCTACTCTCTCTCCATGTCTCCCCCTCTCTCTCCCTCCATGTCTCTCCCTCCATGTCTCCCCCTCGTCTCCCCTCTCTCCTCATGTCTCCCATCCTCTCTCTCCCTCCATGCCTCCTCTCTCCCTCTCCATCAAATGAGTAAAAAGGTGTTTCTCCTCCCCCCCTCAGGGTGCAGCTCCCTCCTCAACCCCTTCAGTGTGTGTTCCTCCGTGCCGCTGTGCAACACCACCGGAGGCTGTGCCCGTGGGATGGTACTGGTGCCACCTGCAGGAGGCCTGTGTGCCCGTCACCAGCCCCTGCAGCCCCTACCAGCCCCCTGCCTCTCCCAGGGGCCACAGATACCCCCCTGCCCCCTCGCTACCCACGCAGTACCGCCGCTTTACCACCAGGTGGCAGACCTGCCCCTCAGAGTGGAGTCCAGCGCCGAACAAACCCACATCAGTGTGAGTGGACGACCAACCAAGACATCTTTATACATCTTATATATCACTTATAACGACAGATTCCATCTTTGATTTGTTTGTGTGGTTTCCTACGTCAGGTGATTTGTCAGGTGATTTGTTTGTGTGGTTTCCTACGTCAGGTGGTTTGTCAGGTGATTTGTTTGTGTGGTTTCCTCTCTCAGGTGGTTCTCCCGGAGAGAGAGATCCTGGTGTTCCCTGACGACGTCTTGGCCGTACAATCCACCCGCCCCCCCGGAACCTTCCTCCACTGCCGTGCCTCTGGCTCCTCCCCCTGGCGTCAGAGCTACCTCGCCCTGAGGGGGAAGGAGTGGGGGGGGTGGTGGGAGGGAGGCCTCTCGTCCCCCCCTGAGGGGGGCGTGTGGGTGGACGGGGTGGAGTGTGACCTACGGATACTCTACGTGGACACACTGCACGGGCACGCCTCCAGCACCCCCATCACCAGGGCCCTGACCCCCTCTCCTGCCCCAGCGCCGAGCCCCATCTCTGGGCTTCGCTTCATCCACCCCCGGCCTGACGCAGACCACCGGATCCACATCCTGGTCGACGTGCCCACGCTCGTCGTCGTTAAAATCCTCTCGGGAGACGGAGCCACCAGCTCCTGGTCCGCCCCGGTGCTCCAGACGGGGGGGATCTTCCAGCCCTCCTGCCCAGAGGAGTTGCCTCGTGGCTGGGCTGGCTGTGAGCGAGAGTCCCCGGGCTCCTGGTTCTCCTGGGCCCTGCTGGTCCTGCCGTCTGTGGGGGAGAGGAGCGTGAGGGTGAGGGCGGTGAACGGCGTTAGCTCCCAGAGTGCAGGTGTGCAGGTGTGGGCGTACGAGCAGGTGTCAGGGCTGCACCTGGGGCCCAGCGGGAGGATCAGGATGCTGGTGGGCGTGTCACAGGTGAGAGATGTTCCTGCCGTCCCCCGTCTCCCTGGGAGACGCAGAGATGCTGATATCTCTCTCTCTCTCTCCCCCTAGTTGTTCACAGCCATGGTAGAGAGAGGGTCTTCAGTGAGGGTCACCTGGGTGATAGACGGCTTGGAGAGCTTCGCTTATGAAGGAGACTCCTACAGTGTGGTCTTCAAGAAGCCCTCTCAGTACAAGCTCACGGTCAGCTCATGCGTCACACAGTCTGTGTGTGTGTGTGTGCGTGTGTGTGTGTCACAGTCTGTGTCTGTGTGTGTGTGTGTGTGTGTCAGTCTGTGTGTGTGTGTGTGTGTGTCACAGTCTGTGTGTGTGTGTGTGTGTGTGTGTGTCACAGTCTGTGTGTGTGTGTGTGTGTGTGTGTCACTGTGTGTGTGTATGTGTGTGTGTCACAGTCTGTGTGTGTGTGTGTGTGTGTCACAGTCTGTGTGTGTGTGTGTCACAGTCTGTGTGTGTGTGTGTGTGTCTGTGTGTGTGTGTGTGTCACAGTCTGTGTGTGTGTGTCACAGTCTGTGTGTGTGTCACAGTCTGTCTGTGTGTGTGTGTGTGTGTGTGTGTGTGTGTGTGTCACAGTCTGTGTGTGTCTGTGTGTGTGTGTCACAGTCTGTGTGTCAGTCTGTGTGTGTGTGTGTCACAGTCTGTCTGTGTGTGTGTGTGTGTGTGTGTGTGTCACAGTCTGTGTGTGTCTGTGTGTGTGTCACAGTCTGTGTGTCAGTCTGTGTGTGTGTGTGTCACAGTCTGTCTGTGTGTGTGTGTGTGTGTGTGTGTGTGTGTGTGTGTGCGTGCGTCCGTCCGTCCGTCCGTCCGTCCAAGTTAACTGGTGGCTGCTAATGCTCTCAATGTGTGTGTATGTAAAATATATGGTGTAGTCTGTTTTACAAGCCTAGTGGTGTAGTCTGTTTTACAAGCCTAAACCACAGGATTTCTGTAGAAAGTGATACATGGGTGGGTGAAGGCACGGGGAGGGGGGCTGGGAGGGGGGCTGTGTTGGCCTCGAGCTAAAAGGCAAATTATGCCAAATGGATGCTACATTAACTGTGTTGTCACTGTAAGGTAAACATCATTATAGCTTGCAGAGAGGCTAATTCTAGACTAATGAGCCATGAACGACACACGGAGACAAGTCATGTAGTTGAGAGATGTTGCCGTGTAGTTGAGATTACTCAGGTGGTTCAGTAACCATATTTGAGATGGTGTTATTTTTCAGTGTGCCTGGTAAACACAGACCTATTACCTGACTGAACACTGAAATACTGTTAGAACTACAAATTTAGCATCCTTTAGAACTACAAACTTAGCATCCTTTAGAACTACAAACTTAGCATCCTTTAGAACTACAAACTTAGCATCCTTTAGAACTACAAACGTAGCATCCTTTAGAACTACAAACTTAGCATCCTTTAGAACTACAAAAGTAGCATCCTTTAGAACTACAAACGTAGAATCCTTTAGAACTACAAACGTAGCATCCTTTAGAACTACAAACGTAGCATCCTTTAGAACTACAAACGTAGCATCCTTTAGAACTACAAACGTAGCATCCTTTAGAACTACAAACGTAGCATCCTTTAGAACTACAAACTTAGCATCCTTTAGAACTACAAACGTAGCATCCTTTAGAACTACAAACTTAGCATCCTTGATGATCTGCTGAACTTGCTACAGGCACTACCTGCATGTCGCTTTGGCTTAAACCTTCTGTGCTAAGTAAATCAAACGTAACGTAGCATGTCGATCCATCCCACTATACTGTTCCAGGTGACAGCAGCCAATCCTGTGAGCTCTGAGACCATGGAGGTCATCCTGACCGCTGATGTCATGACACCGATTGGCCAATCAGAGTTTGTCTCCGTCGACGAGGTCATTGCGGTCGCGGCCACACATCTCTACAGCTTCCGGGTCAAAGTTGACATCTCAGTAGGGGTCACCTTCAGGTCAGGGTCATGATTTAGTCAGACTAATAATGTGTTGAATCTGTTGACGTTGAAATTTATTGAATCAAGTCAATTTAGTAATTCAGTGTTGAATCTCTAGACTAGAATTAAAGCCGCGTTTCATGTCTACTTCACCTTTTCTGCAGGTGGGATTTTGGAGATGGGCGTGGCCAGGTAAACCACACCCACCCTGCCTTGTATGAGACTAGGGGGGAGGAGCTTCTGAAGGGCGGAGTTAGACAGGTGTATGTGCAGGACTCTGCTAGCCACGCCTACCTACAGCCAGGTAAACACATCACAAATACATAAAGTATAAATTAAGCATTAAATTAAGCATAAGTCACAATTGTTAATTATTCCAAGTTGGTATGAACATGTAATATATCTTTACAGATACAATGCAGTGCAGTTGTCAAACGATGTCAATATAGTTTGTTGTTAATGTTGTTTTGGTCATTGTTCCCCCAGATGACTACACAGTGAAGGTCCAGGTCTACAACAGCTATGACAGCGTGGAAAGAGCCATGACAGTTAAAGTCCGCCTTCCTCTGACCAGTCTGTCCATCTCCCCCCTTCCCGCCAACCCCCTCGTCAACCACGCGTTCCTTCTAGAAGCCTCCCCCGAACCTTCCGTCTACGGAATCCTGTACACCTGGAACTTCCACGACGGTTCCAAAGAAGTCCAGGGGTTCCGTGGCCAGGTCAGCCATGTTGTGGCCAAGGCAGGAAGCTACAACGTGACTGTGCGTGCCAACAACACCCTGACTGCCCTGTCGTCCTGGGTAACGGTGACGGTGTTGGAAGCAGTGACCGGACTCCGGCTGAGCTACGACGGACCCACCGAGCTGAACGCTGCGACACAAATCCACGGGGAAGTAGCCTCCGGGTCGGATCTCGTCTGGGTTTTTGACTTTGGCGACGGGTCGGGGGGGAAAACCACCCCTGATAGCTCTGCTTCTCACGTGTATGAGTCAGCAGGGAAGTACACAGCGAGCGTGAGCGTGTCCAACTCCGTCAGCCAGGCCAGGCAGTCCCTGCCAGTGGAGTGTTCAGGTTGTCTGTCCGCTCGCTCCAGCCTGCGGGGTGTGTCAGGAGCGGGGAGGAGATACCGCTCCAGGCTCAGGTGAACCGACACGTCTCCTCCTTGGTATTCCGCTGGAGTTTCGGTGACGGGTCGCCGTTGGCGATCCACGAGGGGAATTCCACCGCCGTGCACACCTACTGGAGCCCAGGGGTGTATCGTGTCAACGTGACCGTGACGAGTCCGGTCGGATCGACCTTTCTGGTCGCTGACGTCTGCACCCAAGCGCCCATACAAGACTTGACCGTTCCATTTGGAGGGGTCGTGACCCTGGGAGAGGAACTGTGTTTGAACGCGGTCGTTAACCCCCAAACAAACAGACGCTTACCAGTTCCTCTGGACGTTTTTCCCGACCTTTGGAAAACCGTCCGTTTCAACCAACCTGTCGGTTATCTACACCTTCACGGAAGCAGGTGACTATGAAGTATCTCTGAATGTGTCCAACATGGTGAGCTGGGAGTCTGTCTCTCACACGGTCACAGTGCAGGAAGCTGTCCAAGGCCTCAGCCTCAACGTGAGCACTTCCTCCATCTGTACGGAAGACACCGTCGTCTTCACACCTGCCGTCTCCAAAGGAAGTAATGTCACCTTCTCTTTAACGTTCGAGAAAAGCGGTTCGGTTATCGAGTTGGCGGGGGGAGGATTCTCGACCTCTGACCTTCCAGCCGGGGCCCACCTGGTGACCGCGAGAGCCTGGAACCAGGTGAGCACATCTCAGGTGGTTCGGACCGTGCAGGTGATCGAGCGGATCCGAGGTCTACGATTGGTCAGCCCGAGTTCCGCAGTTTTGGAGGCTCTAAAAGAGGTCGATTTTCAAGCAGAGGTCACGAGTGGATCTCCGACCAACTACACCTGGATGTTCCACCCCGCAGGGTCCCGACCAGAACAGGTCCAGGGGCAGGAAGTGATGTTTCTCTTCACCCGGAAGTGGTTTGTTATCCGTAGGTTTGGCGGCGGACAACGGCGTCTGCTCCCAAACCGTGAGCGAGAGCTTCGCCGTTCAGCTTCCCGTCAGGGAGGTCAAACTCCAGTGCACGTCGACACAAACGTTCGCTGGATATCCGGTACCCTTCCTCGCGACAGCAGACGGAGGCAGCGATCTGACATTTCTTTGGGACTTCGGAGACGCAGACGAAGCCGTCGTCACCGGCACAAACACCGTCTCCCACGCGTACCGTTCTGCGCCGCGCGGTACTCTCCGTCCAGCTCACGGCCTCCAACGCCATCAGCCGGGTCTCCTCACGTCTGCGTGTGGAGGTGAGCGACCTCCCGTGCTCGCTCCCTGACGTCTCCCTAGTCCAGACACGCTCCATCATCCCCAGGTCCAGACCCGGACACTTCGAAGCCAGAATACACGCTAAAACCTGCACCACATACAAGACCACCTACCAGTGGAAGGTGCTAGAAGGGTCCGACTGTGGATCCGAAGAGTCGTCGGGCCCCCAGGGGCGTCTGGTGGCCCTCGGGGGTGGGGTGGACGTGACATCCCCCTTTCTGTCCCTCCCTGGGCGGACCCTTGACGTAGGCCACTTCTGCCTGGTCTTTCACCACCACACTTCAGGGAACCCCACTGCAGCTGTCCTGGAGCAGCAGCCTCTCTGTGGTCCACTCCCCCCTGGTGGCCGTCATCAAGGGGGGCTCCCAGCGACTCTGGCCCAGCCACAGGGACCTGATCCTGGACGGCTCTCTGTCCCATGACCCTGACGTGGAGCCTGGGGGGGAGGAGCGGCTGGAGTATCACTGGGGGGTCATTTCTCAGGTAGGAAGAAATAGAGTACGAGTATAGTAATGAGCACGTTTTAATTGATAGTCACACCCGTGCGTTTGCCAATGGCTTCTCCTTCTGGTTTCCACCCTCTAGAAATCTAGCGAGTCGCCTCCTGCTGGCCAGGAGTGGAATATCACGACCAGCAGGATGACTGTGCCCAGCCGGGTCCTGCAGTCAGACGTCTACCTCTTCACTCTGACCGTCAGCAAGAAAGGGAGAACGTCTGTCTCCACTACCCAGTCTGTAAGAGCTGCATGGTCACCTTAAAGGCAGGGTAGGCAAGTTGTACGAAGCTAGCTATTTTAGCTTCAGTTTGACACGATTCAAACCAAAATATCCCACCTCCTCCCTTCAAAGCAACTCCCAAAATACTACAGTAAAGAGCATTGAGTGGAGGGGGGTGTGCACGCAGGTAGGTTGACAGACAGGCAGCCCGTCCAATCACTCGTCAGGGTCCCCCTTAACGATTGGTCGTGTTTGTTACAAGCGACGCCCCCAGATGTCGGAATGATTTCATATTAACGTCAAACCTTTAGGTATATTGGTTGCTATCAAGACATGAAGTTACTTTTGGCAAATATGACAAAAAGTGCTTCTCAACAACATTGCCTACCCTGCCTTTAAGACGAACCCAGAACCACAATCCCCCTCAAATGTCGGTTTGGATAAAGACATCTGCTGAGTAAATACATTGATATTAATGATCATATTATTATAATTGTCTGATGTCTGTGTAGGTGTCTGTGAGCCAGGCCCAAGTACTTCCTGTGACTGTGGAGTGCGTTTCCTGTCGCCCTCTCTCCTCCCTGCGGGTCGGTGTCGGTCGCCCCGTCGTGCTGTCTGGAGGCTGTGAGCAGTGTGACAGCCGTGCTGAGGTAATATTATATTTATATGTTATCATTTTGTCTATAGTGCATCAAGTTTGGGTTTTTATCATTAGTTAATGTCTGTATTTTCTCTCTCACCCCCCTCTTCCTCCTCCTTCCTTCCTTCCCTCTCTCCCTCTCCCTCTTCCTACTTCCCTCCCCCTCTCCCTCTTCCTCCTTCCCTCCCCTCTCTTCCTACTTCCCTCCCCCCTCTCCTCCCTCTTCCTCCTTCCTTCCCTCTTCCTCCTTCCTTCTCTCCCTCTTCCTCCTTCCCTCCCCCTCTTCCTCCTTCCTTCCCCCTCCTCTCTCTCCCTCCCTCAGTACCAGTGGACCGCCATGGACCAGACCGGCATGACCCTTGACCTGGACGAGGTCACTACCTCCACGGGGGCTGGTTCACCTGACCTGGTGCTCCGTCCTGGTGTGCTCCGGGAGGGTCTGACCCTCACCCTGAACGTGACCCAGCCTGGCGGTGGGGACCCGGGCAGCTCCAGCCTCACCCTCAGCCCCTACCCCCCGCCCCCACGCGGAGGGCAGTGTAGTCTGACACCTGGGGAAGACATGCGCCTGCTGGACACTGTGGTCACCTACACCTGCTCAGGTAAAAGCAGTCCTTGTGTACTTGTCCTAGTCTCCTAGAGTCCTAGTATCCTTGTGTCCTTGTCCTAGTCTCCTAGAGTCCTAGTCTCCTTGTGTCCTTGTCCTAGTCTCCTAGAGTCCTAGTCTCCTTGTGTCCTTGTTAACATGTCCTCACCTTGCGTCCTCCATGTCCTCACCCCTGTTGCCCAGGCTGGCAGGATTCTGCACAGCTCATATACAGCCTCCAGGTGGCGCCATGCCCGCCCAGCAACCCTGCCTGCCCCCTGCTCACCCTCTACAGGTATGGATGCTCTACACCTGTAAAAAATAAAAAGCAACCTTTTAAAGCTTTGTATTTACATACTTTTCATTCTTGTTCCCCGTTACCAGGGGAACCCAGTCCACGTTCCGAGCCCTGGTTCCCCTTGGCAACCCTGGGCCGGAGAAGCACCTGTCAATCATCTCCGTGATCCTGCAGGTGGAGGACCACCTGGGGTCGAAGGTCACGGCCCTCAACAGGTGATGATGATGATTCCTCTGGGCTCACCTGTCGTTACATCATAGTGTCGTCTGATTGGTCTGGGCTCACCTGTCGTTACATCATAGTGTCGTCTGATTGGTCTGGGCTCACCTGTCGTTACATCATAGTGTCGTCTGATTGGTCTGTGCTCACCTGTCGTTACATCATAGTGTCGTCTGATTGGTCTGTGCTCACCTGTCGTTACATCATAGTGTCGTCTGATTGGTCTGTGCTCACCTGTCGTTACATCATAGTGTCGTCTGATTGGTCTGTGCTCACCTGTCGGTACATCATAGTGTCGTCTGATTGGTCTGTGCTCACCTGTCGTTACATCATAGTGTCGTCTAATTGGTCTGTGCTCACCTGTTGTTACGTCATAGTGTCGTCTGATTGGTCTGTGCTCACCTGTCGTTACATCATAGTGTCGTCTGATTGGTCTGTGCTCACCTGTCGTTGCATCATAGTGTCGTCTGATTGGTCTGTGCTCACCTGTCGTTACATCATAGTGTCGTCTGATTGGTCTGTGCTCACCTGTCGTTACATCATAGTGTCGTCTGATTGGTCTGTGCTCACCTGTCGTTACATCATAGTGTCGTCTGATTGGTCTGTGCTCACCTGTCGTTACATCATAGTGTCGTCTGATTGGTCTGTGCTCACCTGTCTTTACATCATAGTGTCGTCTGATTGGTCTGTGCTCACCTGTCGTTACATCATAGTGTCGTCTGATTGGTCTGTGCTCACCTGTCGTTACATCATAGTGTCGTCTGATTGGTCTGTGCTCACCTGTCGTTACATCATAGTGTCGTCTGATTGGTCTGTGCTCACCTGTCTTTACATCATAGTGTCGTCTGATTGGTCTGTGCTCACCTGTCGTTACATCATAGTGTCGTCTGATTGGTCTGTGCTCACCTGTCGTTACATCATAGTGTCGTCTGATTGGTCTGTGCTCACCTGTCGTTACATCATAGTGTCGTCTGATTGGTCTGTGCTCTCCTGTCGTTACATCATAGTGTCGTCTGATTGGTCTGTGCTCACCTGTCGTTACGTCATAGTGTCGTCTGATTGGTCTGTGCTCACCTGTCGTTACATCATAGTGTCGTCTGATTGGTCTGTGCTCACCTGTTGTTACATCATAGTGTCGTCTGATTGGTCTGTGCTCACCTGTCGTTACATCATAGTGTCGTCTGATTGGTCTGTGCTCACCTGTCGTTACATCATAGTGTCGTCTGATTGGTCTGTGCTCGTCTGTGTTGGCAGGACTCTGTCGGTGCAGCGGCCAGGGGAGGGGGAGGTTGCCAGAGAATGGCTGAAGAACAGAGACCCAACAGAGCTGCGGTCGGCCCTCCAACATGGCAACCCACAGCAGCTCATTCCCTACTGCATCTCCCTGAGCAGCCAGCTCAACCAGGTAGAGCGTAGGACGAGTGTCGTGTCAGGATCACAGAGGATGTCCACTGTCTCCTCTGCTACATCTACGTTTCGCTCCTCCTCCTCCTCTCCTCATCCTCTCTCCTCATCCCCTCTCCTCTCCTCCTCTCCTCATCCCCTCTCCTCATGTCCTCGTCCTCATGTCCTCTCCTCATGTCCTCTCCTCCTCGTCCCCTCTCCTCATCTCCTCCTCCTCATCCCCTCTCCTCATCCCCTCTCCTCATCCTCTCTCCTCTCCCCTCTCCTCATCTCCTCTCCTCCTCTCCTCATCCCCTCTCCTCCTCCTCTCTCCTCATCCCCTCTCCTCTCCCCTCTCCTCTCCCCTCTCCTCCTCTCCTCCTCTCCTCCTCTCCTCATCCCCTCTCCTCCTCTCCTCCTCATCTCCCTCTCCTCCTCTCCTCATCCCCTCTCCTCCTCTCCTAGATGTCTCGTGAGGACAGGGGGGAGGACCTTCAGGAGAGGAGGGAGATCAGGAGGCAGATCAGGGGGGAGGTGACTCGAGCGCTGGCCTCTCTCCCCCGTCTCCTCCCTCCAGCAGGCCGTCCTGGTCAGCTCCGCCCTGGCTCAGGCCACTGTGAGTCTGTCGCCCTGCAGAACCTGACGAAGCCTCACCAGCCATGAATTAAACAAGAACAACTTTGGATAAAACATCATATATTCTTTCCCTGTATTCTCGTGTGCGACAAATGTATGTATTTAGTCCAGTGGATCCTCACAGGTCCTGTGTGTTTGTCCAGGAGGTTCCCAGTGAGGCGTGCTGCCAGGAGAAGGTTCTAGAAGCTCTGGGGAGGATGACCCACGTGATGGAACAGCACACGGAACCAGGAGACACCGTAGCCGTAGAAACAGGAAGGAACATCCTCACCATCCTAGGTACTGACCAATCGTAGGACCTGCAAGACCATTCAGGGATTCAAATCCCCACCTGTGCTTCACTTTGGTGGATTTTGTTTGTTTCTGATAATGTCCTTCTCTGTCTCACAGGAAGTTATTTGGCTTCCAGCCCCTCCTCCTCCTCCTCTAGCCCCCTCCTCCTCTAGCCCCTCTCCCCATCCTCTACCCCTCCTCCTCATCCTCTAGCTCCTCCTCCAGGACTGCAGTGTGCGCTCTCTCCCTTGCGGGGGCGCTCATGCGCTCCCTGATGCGCCGGCGTTCCCCGGGCGAGGAGCCCCTCTCTCTCTCCACCCCTCGGATCGACACCCTCGGTTTCCGCGGCGACCCCTCCCGGCTCCTGTGCACCGACGACGACAAGCTCCGCCGGTCGAACCAGTCCGACCGATCGCAAACGGCTTCCCGGTCGACGTCGTCCAATGAGGAGCAGCGATCCTCCCCCTCCCCTCCTCCCTGCCAGTTCCTCATCCCCGTCTCCCTCGGTGACCAGTTGAGGAAGCGGGGGTCGGAGGTGGTCCAGATCGTCCTCAGCATCGAGGGGGGCGGCTCGACCCCCCTCCTCACCCCCGCCAGCCCCCCCATCTCCACCAAGATGGCCGCCATGGAGTTCACCCACGCCGCAGGGCCAACCCATACCCATCCAGGACCTGGACCCTGATAGGGCCATACGAGTCACCCTGGACAACACACGACCAATGGGTGTGGCTAGGCCTGGGATGGGTCACATGGGTGAGGCTGGGAGGGTTGGGGGAGGGGGTGGGGAGGAGGGAACGCCCCCAGGGCTGAATGTAACCCTTTTGACCAACGGGTGGGTGAACTTCACGGTGAAGGCTGGGGATTGGCTGAAGCCAAACGCTGGACTGTTCATCACCTTCAACTTCAGCCTGCTTCCAGGTAAATATGTTACCTGTAGACATGTTACCTGTAGATATGTTACCTGTAGACATGTTACCTGTAGATATGTTACCTGTACACATGTTACCTGTAGACATGTTACCTGTAGACATGTTACCTGTAGACATGTTACCTGTAGACATGTTACCTGTAGACATGTTACCTGTATATATGTTACCTGTAGACATGTTACCTGTAGATATGTTACCTGTAGATATGTTACCTGTAGACATGTTACCTGTAGATATGTTACCTGTAGACATGTTACCTGTAGATATGTTACCTGTAGACATGTTACCTGTAGACATGTTACCTGTAGACATGTTACCTGTAGATATGTTACCTGTAGACATGTTACCTGTAGATATGTTACCTGTAGACATGTTACCTGTAGACATGTTACCTGTAGACATGTTACCTGTAGATATGTTACCTGTAGACATGTTACCTGTAGATATGTTACCTGTAGACATGTTACCTGTAGATATATTACCTGTAGACATGTTACCTGTAGATATGTTACCTGTAGACATGTTACCTGTAGATATGTTACCTGTATATATGTTACCTGTAGACATGTTACCTGTAGATATGTTACCTGTAGACATGTTACCTGTAGACATGTTACCTGTAGATATGTTACCTGTATATATGTTACCTGTAGACATGTTACCTGTAGACATGTTACCTGTAGACATGTTACCTGTAGACATGTTACCTGTAGATATATTACCTGTAGACATGTTACCTGTAGACATGTTACCTGTAGACATGTTACCTGTAGATATATTACCTGTAGACACTGTTACCTGTAGATATGTCACCTGTAGATATGTTACCTGTAGACATGTCACCTGTAGATATGTTACCTGTAGATATGTTACCTGTAGACATGTTACCTGTAGACATGTTACCTGTAGACATGTTACCTGTAGACATGTTACCTGTACACAGGTATCATGTCTACAGGTAACTTATGTATACTTATGTATAACTTGACAGTCTTGACTTCCACAGGAGCTGCTGTGCGTCGCTCTGGAGAGGTGAGGATCCTCGTGGCCTCCCAGGGAGGTCCTCCTGCATCCCAGAGTGCCCTGCTCCGAGAGATCAGCCTCTTCTTCTCCAACACGTCGTCTGACTCCCTGGAGGAGACCGTCTTCCTCTCCCCACTGTGAGGCTCCTCCCAACAGCAGCAACATCCTTTAATCATGTTTAATATGTAGACACACATTATTACTCTTATTATTACCACCTTGCAAGTCTTCTTTTAGATGGTCTGTTTTTAGAGACTTAGATATTTTTCGATATGTATAACAATAATTATACCTTGGTTTCTTGTTCTAAATGACAACTAACCCTGTCCCCAGTCTGAACTCCTCAGCCCAGCCTCTCTCCGTCGGCCTCTACTCCTCCCTGACCCCCGAGGCTGTCCAGGCCTCCGTCTGTGTCTTCAGCTCCCTCTGTCAGTACTACAGCCTGGAGGAGGGGCGCTGGAGCAGTGCCGGCCTCCTGCCACTGGGGGGCAGCACCCTCCGCACGGCCAGCTGCCTCACCCAGCACCTCACCCTGTTTGGGGCCAGCGTGTTCGTGCATCCAGAGGCTCTGGTGCTGCTGCCGCCGGTATGCTAGTGTGCGCATGTTTCCCTGTTCCAACACGCCTCATTCAGATGAATGGGTCGTCACCCCGGGTAACGACCATTCAGCTCAGCAGGAGCCTGGGAACGACCATTGGTTTGAGTAGGGGGGTCAGATGGCTGAGCGGTTAGGGAGTTTTGGCTATTAATCAGAAGGTTGCCGGTTCAATTCCGTCCGTGAAAAAATGATGTTTTTTCCTTGGGCAAGGCACTTCACCCTACTTGCCTCAGGGGGGGGAATGTCCCTGTACTTACTGTAAGTCGCTCTGGATAAGAGCGTCTGCTAAATGACTCAATATAAATGTATGTAATGAGTCAGGCGTGCTGGAAGAGGGAAACATCTTAAACATGGAGCACCATCATGGAGCACCAGGGCTGAGACCCACCGAACCTAACGGATGAATGTGTTCCCGGTGCTCTGCAGGAGGGGGGGGCCGGTGCGTAACGTGCTGGTGGGGGTCGTGTGTGCAGTCCTGGTGGGGATCCACCTGCTGCTGGGCCAGGCCGCCCACAGGATGGACCTGCTGGAGAGGCTGAGGCTGGCCCAGGGGGCGCTCTGCGGGCCCCACGGACCCCACCACTACTGGGTCCTGGTCAAGACCGGATGGAGGCGCGGAGCAGGTGGGTGGATGTGGAGGGATAGGTGGACGGACGGATGGAATCGCAGGGAGGTGGGTGGTTGATTGACTCCTCCCTCACGCGTCTCTCTCTCTCGCTCCCTCCCTCCCCTCTCTCTCTCTCTCTCTCTCTCTCTCTCCCTCTCGTCCTCTCTCCCTCCCTCTCCCTCTTCCTCCCCCTTCTCTCTCTCATCTCTCCTCTCGCTCCTCTCTCGTCCTCTCTCTCTCTCCTCTCTCTCCTCTCACTTTCCTTACTCGTCACGTCTCTAACGCTCCTTCCTCTCTCTCGATCCCTGTCTCCATTCTCTCTCACTCTCCTCTCTCTCTCCCTCTCGGCGATCCCTCACAGGTCCGGCGCTCTCTCTCTCTCTTCATTCTAGGCGACGCGTTTATACCTCCCCCTCTCCTCTCTCGTCTCGTCTAGTCTCGTTCTCTCTCTCTCTCTCTCACTCTACCTCTCTCTCTCTCCTCAACGGTCCCTCTCGAGTGCGTCGGTCGCTCTGTGCCTCTCTGTCCCTGTCTTGTCTCTCTGTCCCTCTCTGCTCTCTCTCCTCCTCTTCCTCCGCTCTCTCATCCCCTCTCAGATTCTGTCCTCTCTCTCCTCCACGTCCGCCAATCTCTCATCCTCTCTCAAGCGCAGCACACTTTCAATCTTCGGCTGTCTACTCGTTACGATCCCATTTCTCTCTCAGTGGACTCATCCTCAGGTCGCCTTCCCCGTCAGGCGTCGAACCATTCGAAGGCGTTCTGTCCACGAATAGTGTCGTCGGAACATGCAGCATCGAATCAAAGCGCTCGAACTCTCCTCTTCGATTTCGCGACGAGGCGGTCGTGGTCGTCTGTGCTCGTCAGGTAGGATCTCGTCTTCTGCTCCTCCTTCCGCGGTCTCTCACGGTCGGTCTCATAGCTCTCATCTGACTCATCTCAGTTCTGCTGCGCCTCGTCCTACTATGGTGTGGCTTCATGGTCTTGTCTGGGCTCTCTCATGCCGTTCGTCCTGTTCTCGTTCACTCCTGGTACTTGATCTGTACCAGTTATGCGTTCACCCGGGTCCGCTCTCGTACGCACAGAACGCTGTTCTTTTCCGTTTTTTGGTTGAGCGTGCTGTGTTCATTTCTCACCTGCTGCAGTTCTCTCATCCACAAAGTGCGGAGGGGTCGATCATCTCGCCCCTTTCTCTTCTCTGTCTGCTCTCTCTCCTCCCTCTCGTAGCTTGTCTCATCTCGCCTCCCCAAGTCCCTCCCCCCTTCTTCCTGCCGTCTCCCTCCCTCCCCATCCCTCCCTGCTCCCGCGCTCCGCTCCCCCGTCCATCGCCGTCCCTCCCTCCCGGGTAGTCCCTCTCCCCCCCCCCCCCCCACCTTAGGGACGACCTCGCATCACGTGGGGGATCAACTGCACGTTTTTCCCAGAGCGGAGGTCGTCACCTGGGGAGGCCGGGGGCGTTCCAGCGCAGCAGCCTGGACCTGTTCCACCTGCAGACGCAGCGCCACCTGGGGGACGTGTGGAAGATACGCCTCTGGCACGACAACACGGGTACACACACACACACACACACACACATACAGATATATACACACACAGATACACACACACACACACACATACAGATATATACACACACAGATATACACACACACACACACACATACAGATATATACACACACACAGATATACACACACACACAGATATACACACACACACACACTCACACATACAGATATACACACACACACACACACATACAAATATACACACACACAGATATACACACACACACACACTCACACATACAGATATACACACACACACCACACACACACACACATACAGATATATACACACACAGATATACACACACACACATACAGATATATACACACACAGATATACCACACACACACACACATACAGATATATACACACACACAGATATACACACACACACAGATATACACACACACACACACTCACACATACAGATATACACACACACACACACACACACACATACAAATATACACACACACAGATATACACACACACAGATATACACACACACGCGCGCAAGGAGTTAGAAACTGCAGGATGCTTTACATAAAGATGCCATGGATATAGAGAACAACGTATGTGTGTGTGTGTGTGTGTGAGGTCAGGCCTGGACCCCTCCTGGTACGTGCAGCATGTGGTGGTCCTGGACCCCCAGTCAGACCGTCTGTTCTACTTCCTGGTGGACGGCTGGCTCTCTGTGGACCAGAGGAGCCCAGCGCTGGAGAGGGAGCTGCTGGCCTCCTGTGAGCACACACTCACACACTCACACACACACACACACACACACACTCACACACACACACACTCACACTCACACACACACACACTCACACTCACACACACACCTTTTGTCACTTGCTCCCTCTCTTTCTTCTGCTCATATCTCCTCTCTCCCCTCCCCCTCTCTCTCTCTCCCCCCCTCTCCCTCCCCCTCTCTCTCTCTCCCCCTCTCTCTCCCCTCCCCCCCAGGTCCAGAGGATCTCTCTCAGTTCCGGCGTGTTCTCTCCTCCCAGCTGATCTACGGTCTGACGGAGCGCCACCTGTGGCTGTCGCTATGGGAACGCCCCGCCCACAGCCGGTTCACGCGAGGCCAGCGGGTGACATGCTGCGCCCTGCTGCTGCACCTGTACCTGGGCCTGGGGGCGCTGTGGTACGGGGCCACGGGCACGCACGGGGGCAGGTGAGGGGGAGGGGTCACCTGGGGGAGAGTCACCTGGGGGAGGGGTCACCTGGGGGAGTCACCTGGGGGAGGGTCACCTGAGAGAGATGTAACTGATGTGATGGTGAATGTTCTGTCTCTCGGTTGTAGTGGCCCCGTTTCGTTCCGCATGCTTGTTACCGGGGAGACGGTTGCCGTGGGGATGGTGATTGCTGTGATGGTGTTTCCTCTGCAGTGTCTCCTCTGCTTCCTGTTCAGGAAGACCCGCAGTCAGGTCTCTCTCACTCTCGTCTCTCTCTTTCTCACTCTGTGTCCTTCTCTCTCTCCTCTTGATACTTATTGTGTGTGTGTGTGTGTGTGTGTGTGTGTGTGTGTGTGTGTGTGTGTGTGTGTGTATACGTGTGTGTGTGTGTGTGTATACGTGTGTGTGTGTGTGTGGGTGTGTGTGTGGTGTGTATACGTGTGTGTGTGTGTGTGTGTGTGGTGTGTGTGTGTGTGTATACGTGTGTGTGTGTGTGTGTGTGTGTATATATGTGTGTGTGTGTGTGTGTATATATGTGTGTGTGTGTGTATATATATGTGTGTGTGTGTGTGTGTATACGTGTGTGTGTGTGTGTGTATATGTGTGTGTGTGTGTGTGTGTGTACGTGTGTGTGTGTATACGTGTGTGTGTGTGTTCCAGGTGCCGTAGACATCTCCACGCCTCCCTCTCCTGTCTGCCAATCAGTGGAAATGGACGTTTATCTCGACCAATCAGAAGCGAGCGTCCCGTCCTTTCTGTGTGAGGCGGAGTCTGAGGTCTCTGGAAGGGCGACTCCCTCCTCTCTGGACCCCTGGGGGGGCGGGGCAGGGGAGGGGGGCGGAGGAGAACAGGATGGAGGGATGGTGACGTGGCCCTCCTGTGACAGCCTCCTTGACCTCCCAGCATGCATCTGGGGCCTGACCTCTGACCCCTGTGGAGGAGAGGCCCTGGAGGTCGTCCCGGCTCGCGTGCTGAAGAGGAAGAAGGCTCTGATGAAGCTCCGCCTGGCGCGCCCCCTCCTCCCTCCCCTCCCCCTCCTCTCTCCCCTCCTCCCTCCCCTCCCCCCCCCTCCCCCTCCTCCCCCTTCCAGTCGTCCTCTCAGGTGTCTCTGGGACAGAATCACACCCTCACTCTGTCTGGTGAGACTGTCCGTCTACTGCACCTCACTTCACTCACATTCCTTTCAAAATCTAGTAAGGAGGAGAGAGGGGGAGGGGGGAGAGAGAAACAGTAGTTATGAGTGCTGTGTCCATGTTGTGTTGTTCAGAGGAGAGTCTGCTGAGATCTATAGCTGCAGACGTGGACCCAGACGCCCGCCCCCCCCTCCTCCTCCCCCTCGGACAGCGGTCGATTCTCTCCACGGACCTCCTCCCTCACTAACACGTAAGACCTCTCACCTCTAGCTCCACCTCTCACCTCTAGCTCCACCCCTCACCTCTAGCTCCTCCCTCTCCTGTGTATTGCAGACAGAGCTGTGGTTCGTGGGGCAGCAGCTGGTCAGAGCTGAGCGTGGACAAGCCTGCGTACGGAGAGGACATCCACAAGGCCTCTCCCTCCCTCTCCTCCCCCTGCCCCTCCCTCTCTTCCCCCTGCCCCTCCCCCTCTGCATACTCCATGGCCAGCACTGTCATCCCAAGCCCCTCCCCTGACTCCACCCCCGCACACTCCCCCACACGCATAGGTACGCTCGAGTCTGTGACATCACAATGATGATGATGACCGTGATGTATCTTCCCTGAGCCTCCCGTCTCCCCCACGTCTCTCTGCAGGTGTGCGTCGTGGTGACCCAGGCCTGGAGCTCCCTCCCTGGGCTCTGCAGGTGCTGTACCCCCTGGTGGTGCTGGGTCTGGGGGCCTGCCTGGGACTGGTGGGGCTGTACGGAGCCAGCTTCCCCAGCAGAGTGCTTCTCATGTGGCTGCTGTCGGCCGGCTCGGCCCTCCTCACCTCCGCTCTGCTTCTGGAGACGCTCAAGGTGAGGCCACGCCCCTAACCTGTTGTCAAGGTGAGGCCACGCCCCCAAACCTGACCCTCAAGGTGAGGCCACGCCCCCAAACCCGACGCTAAAGGTGAGGCCACGCCCCCTAACCTGACGCTCAAGGTGAGGCCACGCCCCTAACCTGACCCTCAAGGTGAGGCCACGCCCCTAACCTGACCCTCAAGGTGAGGCCACGCCCCTAACCTGATGCTCAAGGTGAGGCCACGCCCCTAACCTGACGCTCAAGGTGAGGCCACGCCCCTAACCTGACGCTCAAGGTGAGGCCACGCCCCTAACCTGTTGTCAAGGTGAGGCCACGCCCCTAACCTGTTAAGGTGAGGCCACGCCCCTAACCTGATGCTCAAGGTGAGGCCACGCCCCTAACATGACGCTCAAGGTGAGGCCATGCCCCTAACCTGTTGTCAAGGTGAGGCCACGCCCCTAACCTGACGCTCACGGTGAGCCCACGCCCGTAACCTGATGCTCAAGGTGAGGCCACGCCCCTAACATGACGCTCAAGGTGAGGCCACGCCCCTAACCTGTTGTCAAGGTGAGGCCACGCCCCTAACCTGTTGTCAAGGTGAGGCCACGCCCCTAACCTGATGCTCAAGGTGAGGCCACGCCCCCTAACCTGACGCTCAAGGTGAGGCCACGCCCCTAACCTGACACTCAAGGTGAGGCCACGCCCCTAACCTGACGCTCAAGGTGAGGCCACGCCCCCAAACCTGACGCTCACGGTGAGGCCACGCCCCTAACCTGACGCTCAAGGTGAGGCCACGCCCCTAACCTGACGCTCAAGGTGAGGCCACGCCCCTAACCTGACGCTCAAGGTGAGGCCACGCCCCCAAACCTGACGCTCAAGGTGAGGCCACGCCCCCAAACCTGACGCTCAAGGTGAGGCCACGCCCCCAAACCTGACGCTCAAGGTGAGGCCACGCCCCTAACCTGACGCTCACGGTGAGGCCACGCCCCTAACCTGACGCTCAAGGTAAGGCCAAGGATGGAAAGACAGATGTGTATGTGTGTCTCCCCCCCCCCAGGTGTGTGTGCAGGCGGTGTGGGTGGCGGTGGTGTGGAGGCCAGTCGACCCAGAGGTGGACGAGCGTCTGTCCCAGGAGAGCTGTGTGACACGGCAGGGGGGCCTGGAGGGGGGCGGGGAGGGGGGCAAGGTGCGCCCCCCCTGTGGGTTTGCTCTGCTGCAGGCCATGGAGGAGGCCAGGAAGGTGCGTGCTCTGCACGCGCTCATCAAGGTACAGTACACACACACACACACACACACACACGCGCACACACACGACACACAGACACTACACTACACACAGACACGACACGACACACACACACACAACACACACACACACACACACATACACGACACACACACACACACACACACAGACATACAGACATACACTACACACACACACATACACGACACACACAACACACACACACACACACACACACATACACACACACACACACACACACTACACACACACACACACACACACACACACACACACACACATACACTACACACACACACACACACACACACATACATACATACACTACACACACACACACCACACACACACACACACACATACATACATACATACACACACACACACACACATACACACATACATACATACATACACTACACACACACACACGCACACACACACACAGAGGACATTTAGTTTAGTTTATTTTAGTTTATTTATTTCGATCAAAAGATTCATAACATCACATACACAAGTCAAAAAACAAAAACAAAAAAAATATTTAAAAAAAACACAAAAGAAAAACACAAAGTTTTCAATTTATACATTATTTCTTATAAATAGTTCTGATCGAAAAGGTGTAGGCTGAAGCCTTAGCTTATTGCGCCTACCCTTTTTACATTGTTTATTTATTCATTCATTTTCCGTTGGTCCCTCAGGATCCCATTCAATTACTATATATATATATACACATTTGTTTCAACAATTTGTTTGATAGTTATTGCCATTCATGCCTCACTTTTATATTTGTTAAGCATCTTATTTTTCAGTATTTTTTAAATCTTTGTACCGTGTCACACGTTTTAATTTCTTCATCCAAGACATTCCACATGTTTACTCCTTGTACCGACATACATCTTTGTTTTACATTTGTTCTTATATTTATCTTGTTAAACATGCACATTCCCCTTAGTTCATACTTGCTCTGTCTAATCTGAAACAACTTCTGGATACAGTCTGGAACTATCCTGTTTTTGACTTTGTACATTATTTGCATTGTTTTGAACTCCACCAAGTCTCTAAATTTTAGTGCGTTTGAGTTTATAAATAATGTATTGGTTGGTTCAAGATATTCTGCTCTATTAATGATTCTGATTGCCCTCTTTTGTAAAATAAAAATAGGGTTGGTAACGGTTTTGTACGTGTTTCCCCATATTTCCACACAGTATGTAATGTATGGCAATATTAAGGAACAGTATAACATGTGTAATGATTTTGTATTGAATACATCTTTTGTTTTATATAGTATTGCGGTGGACATGGATACTTTTCTTTTTACTTGTTTTAAATGTGGTTTCCAGCATAATTTGTGGTCTATGATCACTCCTAAGAATTTATTTTCATAGACTCTTTCTATTTCAACATGGTCTATCATGATTTTTATTTCATGTTTGATTTTTTTGTATCCAAATATAATGAACTTAGTTTTCTTTAAGTTTAGAGACAACTTATTAATATCAAACCATCGTTTTAGGATTTTCAGTTCTTTCTCCACTGTATCCAAAAGCTGCCTCAGATCCCCTCCAGAACAAAATAAATTTGTATCATCAGCAAACAACACATATTTCAACAATTTAGACACATTACAGATTTCATTAATGTACAGTAAAAATAGTTTGGGTCCGAGTACTGAACCCTGTGGAACCCCACATGTTACTTTCATTAAAGGGGTCACTGACTGCAAAACCGTTTTTACCTTGTCATAGTTGAATAACGACAGTTCGGTGGGTAAAATGAACATACAGTGAACCTCAAAGTCCATTGACACTTATTTCCCATGCAAATCTCAAAAAGAAAAAATCTAGCTGTAGAACGGTAGCTTTTGGAAAAATCCACCCTCGGGACGTCGGGAGGGTATCGCGCATTCAATTGGCTCTGGTCTGTGTCTTTGTCACGCCCCCAAAATGTACATGCAGACCAGCCCACTCACTGGTGTTCTTGCCCAGTCCGAGGTAGCGACGCTACGTTTCTAAACACATCAACATACCTTACTTAGCAAATGACTAGCTAGACTAGCTGTAGTCGGCATTAGAAGGGAAGCTTCCAAAAAAATTGCCAGAAAACGAAAGCAGTCTAGCCTTTTGCTGACGCCTGTCTAGATTATCTATTCGAAATAACTGGAGAAAGGCTGTGCTAGATACAGGATACGTTAGCATTGCTAATAACTGTTATTGACAAAATCATACTACAGTTTGCGGTTCTGATGAACATAACTAAGGTCGGAACGCACCTCTTTTCAGCAACAGCTTCATAGCAAATCCTGCTTTACATATTCCCAGGTTTTTAAAACCGTCCTTGGTGAAATGGTTCGCGCAACTGCAAAGAGATCTTCTATGCTACGGTATAAACAAACATCAGCCATACCCGTCTAGTCAATGTTAACTAGACTCAAGCTCATCTGTTTTTCATCGGTGATTTGCAAGGAATGTAAGAACAGCTAGATAGCGAAAACACCTATACGGTAGGCATGTAAACCAGTTTAGCTTGCTAACGCAAGAGCATGAATGTGTTATGATTTAGCCTAGTTTATTGGCAATTGGATT
Organism: Mallotus villosus; assembly: GCA_903064625.1. NCBI lineage: Eukaryota > Metazoa > Chordata > Actinopteri > Osmeriformes > Salangidae > Mallotus > Mallotus villosus. The sequence continues at coordinate 22,162 of CAEFZP010002920.1, forward strand.
TACGTTATTTCATGTTCCTGACTATGTTTCATTCAAATAAATAACCCGTGTTGTTATGTAAATCTACAATTCAGATGCATGTTTGTCCAGATCTATTTTTCAGTAAGATAGCTAGAGCTAACTGAAGCTGTGTTGAATCACGATAGTTTGTATGCTAAACTGTAGTGCTAACGTTACCCACCTAAGGCGATTCTGTTTGCTTCGACAACAGACGTGGAAACTACCGTAATCATTTCAAATTATATCTAGTCAATCTGTTGAAAACAGTGTTGTGTAGACACAATAGATTTATTTGTACGTTTTTATTTCAAGTCGCCACCTTCTTGTTTCAGTGAGTGCTGTTGGCCGTCTTTGCTCCGCAGCTTCGCTCGTTGTAAACCAACCAATCAGCGCACAGCTCATCTAAATACCAATGATATAAGGGAAAAAGCTAGCGTTTTTTCCCGGGAAAAAAATGCTGGATGTAAAAGAGGGCATAGAAAATCACCCGGGCCATTTTCAGCCAAAACAATGTTACATACCCTATTCGGAGACCTTAAGGAACAGTGTTAAATACTCAAAAAACCCAGTCAATGACCCCTTTAAATCTGATTTGTCATTCTGTATGTGTACATACTGCTCTCTATTATAGAGATAATTACCAAGCCATGTGTGTGCTATTCCTCTAATGCCATATCTTTCAAGTTTTCTCATTAGTATTGTATGATCTATTGTGTCAAATGCCTTTTTAAGGTCAATGAATACTCCTACTGTGAATTTCTTATTTTCGATTGCTGTTGCTATTTCCTCTACTAATTCCATGACTGCCATTGAGGTGGATCGGTTTGATCTGAAGCCATATTGGTGGTCACTCAGTAAGTTGTGCTTTTCTATGAAGTGGTCAAGTCTTAGAGCAAAAAGTTTTTCTAATATTTTTGAAAACTGAGGAAGTAGAGAGATTGGTCTGTAGTTAGAAAAGGAGTGCATGTCTCCATTTTTGTAGATGGGTATGATCTTTGCTATTTTCATTTTGTTTGGAAATATTCCTGTTTGGAATGATTGGTTACATATATATGTTAACGGTTTAGCTATAGTTTCTATAATAGTTTTTACTAGTGTCATATCCATATCATTACAATCAGAAGATTTTTTATTTTTAAAGTTATTAACTACTTCAATCAACTCCTTTTCCTCAATTCTCTTCAGAAAGATGGTTTTGGCATGAATGTTGATGATGTCATCACCTACATCCTCCTTTTCTTTTGGTTCCACAATATCCTTTGCTAAGTTATAGCCGACATTCACAAAATAATCATTGAATTCATTGACAATCACTTTAGGGTTGGTTATGGTTTTTTCGTTATGTGTTTTGAAGTGGTTTGGGTATTCTGATTTGGCTGCACCCTCTTTGATGATGCTGTTAAGTATTTTCCATGTACCTTGTATATTGCTTTTTTGCTGATTTAATAATTTATTATAGTATTCTTTCTTGTTGCATCTCATTATAGTTGTTAACTTATTTCTATATTTTTTATATTTATTTTCAGCTTCCTTTGTTCTATGTTTTATGTAATTTTTATATAATATATTTTTCTTCTTACAGGCGTTTTCTAGTCCTCTAGTGATCCATGGCTTTTCTTTATATTTATGCTTCCTTTGAGTTTGAATCGGGCAGTGATAATCATACAGGGTAGTGAGAGTGTACAGGAATTCATCATAAGCTTTATTTGGATCATTATTTGAATATACGTTATTCCAGCTTTGTACGTTTAGCGCCTCTGTGAGAGCATTAATAGCCTTCGGTGTTCTCAAGCGGGTCACCTTGTGGGTATCAATGTTTTTATGGGACTTGTTCTTGAAAAAGTCTTGTACTATTGTAAAAATTGGAAGGTGGTCACTGATGTCATTAATAAGTAGTCCACTTACAATTCTGTGTACCATGTTGTTGCTGAAAATATTGTCTATTAATGTTGCACTGCCGCTTGTTATTCTTGTTGGTTTTATGATGGTAGGAATTAGACATAGACTGTACATTATGTCCATAAAGTCTCTATTTGTTTTGTTTTCATTTGGGTTCAGTAGATCTATGTTGAAATCCCCACATACAAAGACCATCTTTCTGTCATTTATTTTACCATACATTTCCATATTATTTTCATTGAATATATTTGGGCAGGATCCAGGTGCTCTATAAATGCAACTTATCATTACGTTCTTGGACTTTTCAGATTCTATTTCTATGGTTATACATTCCATGATATTTTCGATTGCTGTTGACATTGAGGTGATGTGTGTGTATACTATACCTATACATCAAGGCAAGCTGTCCCTCCCCCTCCCCTCCCCAGAGCTGTGTGGGCCACCTGCTGTTCCTGCTGCTGGTGTTGATGGTGAACTACCAGGCCTGTGTGGAGGAGAGCCAGGGGCGGAGCCTAAGATCCTCCCTCACACACTCCCTGCTCCACACACACAACCTCTCCTCTGTCACGGGGTAGGACTGCCTCACACACTCCCTGCTGCACACACACAACCTCTCCTCTGTCACGGGGTAGGACTGGGCATGTGTGTGTGTACATGAGGGTGGGTGTGTGTGTGTGTGTGTACATAAGGGTGTGTGTGTGTACATGAGGGTGTGTGTGTGTGTGTTCACCTCCTCCCTCACACACTCCCTGCTGCACACACACAACCTCTCCTCTGTCACGGGGTAGGACTGAGCGTGTGTGTGTACATGTGTGTGTGTACATGAGGGTGTGTACATGAGGGTGTGTGTCCGTGAGGGTGTGAGGGTGTGTGTGTGTACATGAGGGTGTGTGTGTGTGTACATGAGGGTGTGTGTGTGTACATGAGGGTGTGTGTGTGTGTGTACATGAGGGTGTGTGTGTGTGTACATGAGGGTGTGTGTGTGTGTACATGAGGGTGTGTGTGTGTGTACATGAGGGTGTGTGTGTGTGTACATGAGGGTGTGTGTGTGTGTACATGAGTGTGTGTGTGTGTGTACATGAGGGTGTGTGTGTTCACCTCCTCCCTCTCCCCTCCAGGTTGGGGGAGGCGTGGCTGTGGCTGGACCACGCCCTGGTCCCTCACCTGTACGAGGACCCCCGCCCTCCGCCTGGTGGGGTTGCCGCGGTTACGGCGCAGGTGCGGCGCCGAGCCCGTCGTGACGTCGTTGCTGGGCAACGGCAGCGAGGAGACGCGGGCGCTGCTGTCCGGCCTGATGAACGCGACCAGGTGAGTCGGCCGTGTCGGGAGCACGCCATGGAGGGGGGTGGGGCTTAACACGGCGTGGTGGGTGGGGCTTAACACGGCGTGGTGGGTGGGGCTTAACACAGTGTGGTGGGGCTTAACACGGCGTGGTGGGTGGGGCTTAACACGGCGTGGTGGGTGGGGCTTAACACAGTGTGGTGGGGCTTAACACAGTGTGGTGGGTGGGGCTTAACACGGCGTGGTGGGTGGGGCTTAACACAGTGTGGTGGGGCTTAACACGGCGTGGTGGGTGGGGCTTAACACGGCGTGGTGGGTGGGGCTTAACACAGTGTGGTGGGGCTTAACACAGTGTGGTGGGTGGGGCTTAACACGGCGTGGTGGGTGGGGCTTAACACAGTGTGGTGGGGCTTAACACAGTGTGGTGGGTGGGGCTTAACACGGCGTGGTGGGTGGGGCTTAACACAGTGTGGTGGGGCTTAACACAGTGTGGTGGGTGGGGCTTAACACGGCGTGGTGGGTGGGGCTTAACACAGTGTGGTGGGGCTTAACACAGTGTGGTGGGTGGGGCTTAACACGGCGTGGTGGGTGGGGCTTAACACAGTGTGGTGGGTGGGGCTTAACACGGCGTGGTGGGTGGGGCTTAACACAGTGTGGTGGGTGGGGCTTAACACGGCGTGGTGGGTGGGGCTTAACACAGTGTGGTGGGGCTTAACACAGTGTGGTGGGTGGGGCTTAACACGGCGTGGTGGGTGGGGCTTAACACAGTGTGGTGGGTGGGGCTTAACACAGTGTGGTGGGTGGGGCTTAACACAGTGTGGTGGGGCTTAACACAGTGTGGTGGGTGGGGCTTAACACGGCGTGGTGGGTGGGGCTTAACACAGTGTGGTGGGGCTTAACACAGTGTGGTGGGTGGGGCTTAACACGGCGTGGTGGGTGGGGCTTAACACAGTGTGGTGGGGCTTAACACAGTGTGGTGGGTGGGGCTTAACACGGCGTGGTGGGTGGGGCTTAACACAGTGTGGTGGGGCTTAACACAGTGTGGTGGGTGGGGCTTAACACGGCGTGGTGGGTGGGGCTTAACACAGTGTGGTGGGTGGGGCTTAACACGGCGTGGTGGGTGGGGCTTAACACAGTGTGGTGGGGCTTAACACAGTGTGGTGGGTGGGGCTTAACACGGCGTGGTGGGTGGGGCTTAACACAGTGTGGTGGGGTGGGGCTTAACACGGCGTGGTGGGTGGGGCTTAGCACAGTGTGGTGGGGCTTAACACAGTGTGGTGGGGCTTAACACAGTGTGGTGGGGCTTAACACGGCGTGGTGGGTGGGGCTTAACACAGTGTGGTGGGTGGGGCTTAACACAGTGTGGTGGGTGGGGCTTAACACAGTGTGGTGGGTGGGGCTTAACACAGTGTGGTGGGTAGATCTCGCTGCTTCACACTGACCTCTGACCTCCTCAGGGTGACGGGCGTGGCTGTGGACTTCACCCACTACCACCCAGCGACGGCCGTGTTTGTGTGTGTGTCTGTGGGGCTGGAGTGGAGCCCGACGCACGCCCTCGTCCACTCTCTCTCCGTCAGTCCTGTCCTCATCCCTCCGTCCTCCTCAGGACCAGGCCTGCAGATGGTGCTCATGGTAACTGCACACGCCAAGAGATGACCAATGACAGAAGTCATGCATTGATTCATGAATTTTGGTTCCATGAATGAATGAGGCATTCCTTATCACACTCACAGTCTACTCTCCCCCATCCTCTCCTCCTCTCCTCCTCTCCTCCTCCTCCCTCCTCTCCTTCTCTCCTCCTCCTCCCTCCTCCTCCTCTTCTCCTCCTCCCCAGGTTCTCCTTCTCCTGTGCTCTCTCCTCCTCCTCTCCCAGGAGCTGTGGGCCATGGCTACTGAGCATGCCCAGTACCTACGTCAAGGCTGGCACTGGCTCCAGCTCCTCCTGGCCTCGTTGTCCCTGGCAACGGCCGTGCTGCGACTGCACTTCCTGTCCCAGGCCACTTCCTGTCTGCTCCAGGTAGAACTCGCTGCTAAGGACACGTCCTGGTTGCTAAGGACACGTCCTGGTTGCTAAGGACACGTATCCTGGTTGCTAAGGACACGTATCGGTTGCTAAGGACACGTCCTGGTTGCTAAGGACACGTCCTGGTTGCTAAGGACAGAACTTGAACGTCAACATAAATAATCCTGAACCATGACTCCCTGATGGTTCAGTCTGAGAGTGTATCCGTAGTAACGTGGGTCTCCATGACTCCCTGATGGCTCAGTCTGAGAGAGAGGGTATCCATGACTCCCTGATGGTTCAGTCTGAGAGTGTCTCCATGACTCCCTGATGGTTCAGTCTGAGAGTGTCTCCATGACTCCCTGATGGTTCAGTCTGAGAGAGAGAGTATCCATGACAGCCTGATGGTTCAGTCTGAGAGTGTATCCATGACTCCCTGATGGTTCAGTCTGAGAGTGTATCCGTGGTAACGTGGGTCTCTTCTCTTCCTCTGGCCCAGCTCCGGGTCCAGCCTCTCAGCTTCATACGGCTCCACAGCGCCGCCCTGCTGGCCCAGGGGGCGTCCCAGCTGGCTGCCCTGCTGCTCACACTGCTGCTGCTCAAGGTACTCACACTGCTGCTGCTCAAGGTACTCACACTGCTGCTGCTCAAGGTACTCACACTGCTGCTGCTCAAGGTACTCACACTGCTGCTGCTCACACTGCTGCTCACACTGCTGCTGCTCAAGGTACTCACACTGCTGCTGCTCACACTGCTGCTCACACTGCTGCTGCTCAAGGTACTCACACTGCTGCTGCTCAAGGTACTCACACTGCTGCTGCTCACACTGCTGCTGCTCACACTGCTGCTGCTCACACTGCTGCTGCTCAAGGTACTCACACTGCTGCTGCTCAAGGTACTCACACTGCTGCTGCTCAAGGTACTCACACTGCTGCTGCTCACACTGCTGCTGCTCAAGGTACTCACACTGCTGCTGCTCACACTGCTGCTCACACTGCTGCTGCTCAAGGTACTCACACTGCTGCTGCTCAAGGTACTCACACTGCTGCTGCTCACACTGCTGCTGCTCACACTGCTGCTGCTCACACTGCTGCTGCTCAAGGTACTCACACTGCTGCTGCTCAAGGTGCTCACACTGCTGCTGCTCACACTGCTGCTGCTCAAGGTACTCACACTGCTGCTGCTCACACTGCTGCTGCTCACACTGCTGCTGCTCAAGGTACTCACACTGCTGCTGCTCAAGGTACTCACACTGCTGCTGCTCACACTGCTGCTGCTCACACTGCTGCTGCTCAAGGTACTCACAGCAGTGGGGGGGGGGTGACGGGGGGTTGGACCTGCGATCTGCTGCGAGAAGCTCCAACCACTGAGCTGTGTGTGTGTGTGTGTGTACCTCAGCTGGTGGGCACCCTGGGGTTGGTGCAGCGCTGGGTTGTGATTGGTCGGGTTCTCCAGAGGTCGTGGAGGGAGCTGGGGGGCGTGGCCTTGATGCTGAGCCTGCTGTTGCTGCTCTGCTCTCACACAGGACACCTGGTAATACACACACACACCTGGTAACACACACACCTGGTAACACACACACACCTGGTAACATACACACACACCTGGTAACACACACACACACCTAGTAATACACACACACACCTGGTAACATACACACACACCTGGTAATACACACACACACACCTGGTAACACACACACACACCTGGTAATACACACACACACCTGGTAACACACACACACCTGGTAACATACACACCTGGTAACATATACACACACACCTGATAGGACACACAAGTGTACCCACACACCCTCAATCACATTCACAGACATCCTACATTGTACCCAAACCCCTGTGTGTGTGTGTGTGTGTCAGTTGTTCTGCAGCTCAGTGGAGGGCTTCGAGTCTCTGCGTGCTGCGAGCGTGTCTGTGCTGGAGCTGCTGCGGGGGGGCGGGGCCCAGAGGAGGCTGTGTGCGGCGTGGCCCCGTCTGGGAACGCTGTTCTGCGTCCTCCTGCAGGGGGCAGCACTGGGCCTGCTGGCCCGGCTGGCTGGAGCCACCCTCCTCACAGCCTACAGGTACTACTGCTGTCCTGCTGGGGTCGGGACGAGGCGGGGATGGGATGGGGGGGGTCAACTCTCCCTCACGCATGTACACAGACGCGTGAGTTGGGTTGTGTGTGCAGGTGTGTGCAGGGGGAGCTGTGCTGCTCGGCCGCCGGGCTCCAGGACTACCACCTGGTGGAGTTCTTCATCAAGAGACTCAAGCTGTGGATGGGCCTCACCAGGACCAAGGAGGTACTGGGGAGGAGAGGGAGGAGGAAGCAGGGATTACATTCTGTTAAGTTGTGATGTTGACTTCTCTCTCGCTGTCTCTCTCCCTCCAGTTTAGACACAGGGTGCAGTTTGAAGGCATGGAAGCCCCGCCCTCCAGATTCTCACAGGAGTCCCTTCCGTCCTCCCCCCTGTCCCCCCAGTCCCCTCTCCTCCCCCTGTCCCTCCTCTTCCCCCCGCCCGTGCTACCCTCTCTCCCCCTCCCCACGTCCACCCTCCTCTTCGCTCTCCTCCTCCCCCCATCCCCTGTCCTCATCCCCCCTCTCCGAGGGCTCTGGGTGGGGTGTGTGTGCTCCAGATCGCCCTCCTCCCCAGGCCCCCCTGGAGCGGCTGCTCCCCACCCTGGCTCTCCTGCTGGGCCGCTTCGACCAGGTCCTCCAGCTCACCCTGGACGTCCAGAGCCTGGAGGAGCGTCTGGAGGAGGCCACCGCCAGGAGGAGGAGGAGGAGGCTTGATGGAGGGGCAGGAGGAGAGGAAGCGGAGGGAGGGGGAGTGTGGGGGCAGGTCAGAGAGAGGAGAAGAGGGAGGGTCGAGAGAGGGATTCATGTCCTTCCTCCCAGGTCCCCCCGTCTCCTTGTCTTCTCCTCTCCTCCGTGACCCCCTCCGTCAGTCTCTGTTCTCCTCCGCGCTCCGCCCACCTCTGTCCGACTCGTACTCGCTGCTCCGAATCCTCCGTGGCCCGGCCCCACCCTCCATCCCTCCAGGGACGCCCACCCCTCGGAGGCTGCCCACGGGAGCTCCGTCCTGGGCTTGTGCGCGGGCCCTCCTGGGGGTCTGCCCAGACGCAGGGCCTGGCACTCTGGGAGCTCTCACTCGGCCGACGCAGCCTCGCAGGGCCCTGGGGGAGGTGGAGGAGGCGGGAGAGAGGGAGGAGGTGGGGGAGATGTGGGTGGAGGGGCCCCCTCGAAGAGCAGACCAAGGAGTGAGGAGGGGGACAGGGGCCACCCCAGTGAGGGGGACAGGGGCCACCCCAGGGAGGGGTTAGTTAGGGACGGGGGTCCTGTGAAGAGAAGAGCCTGGATCTCAGAGAGAGTGGATGAAGAGAGAGACTGAGTCGGGAGGGGGGAGGGGGGAGAGAGACGCAGGAGGGGGGAGGGGGGAGAGCGAGGAGCGGGAGAGGGAGGGGAGGAGGGGGAAGACGCAGGAGGGGGAGGGGGGAGAGAGACGCGGGGGGAGGGGGTGGGGGGAGAGAGACGCAGGAGGGGGGAGGGGGAGAGAGACGCGGAGGGGGGAGGGGGAGAGAGACGCAGGAGGGGGGAAGGGGGAGAGGGGAGACGGGGGAGAGAGACGCAGGAGGGGGGAGGGGGGGAGAGAGACGCAGGGGAGGGGGGAGGGGGGAAGAGAGACGGGGGAGGGGGGAAGGGGGGGGAGAGAGACGAAGGAGGGGGGAGGGGAGAGAGAAGCCGAGGAGGGGGGAGGGGGAGAGAGACGCAGGAGGGGGGAGGGGGGAGAGAGACGCAGGGGGGGGAGGGGGGGAGGAGAGATGGAGAGAGAGGAGAGACGCAGGAGGGGGGAGGGGGAGAGAGAGAGGCGCGGAGGAGGGGGGAGGGGGAGAGAGAGCACGCGAGGGGGAGGGGGAGAGAGCAGGAGACGTGCGAGGAGTGGGTCCGGGAGGGGAGAGAGATGATGAGCGCAGGATGAGAGAGAGACGAGGAGAGGGTTGCCGGATGAGAGAGAATGCAGGAAATGGGAGGGAGAGGGAGGGGATGAGGGCGGAGAGAGACGCAGGAGAGAGAGAGAGACGCGAGGAGGGCGTGGGAGAGACGCGAGGAGAAGATGAGAGAGGATGGAAGGCAGAGACAAAGAGAAAGAGGAGAGTTAGAGAGAAAGGTGGACTGTAAAAGAAAGTCCCTGCTTTACTGTAGATGTGGTTGACTAAATGTGCCTGTTAAGATGGGGATGTTCCTGACATCAGATTGGATACTATGGAGTTCTGGTTTAGAGGGGCCTGAGGAGGGAGCTGGATAGGTCAGAAGTTGGTTTGATTGCATTGTTGCTCGATTGCTCTACCTGTTCTTGATATCCCGGATGTTAAAAATCTGAATTTAATCTTGAAAATTCGGCTTGAATTTGATAGGCTCGAATTTTTGAGGATCTAATTTTATAGGCAAAACATTTTTTGCCCAAAAAAATTCCAGCCGGCAAATTTTCAGCTCAAATTTGATAGGGTCGAATTTTTGAGGGTCGAATTTTATAGGCTTGAATTTTTTGGCCTCAAAATTATCTAAGATGGAAAATGTTCGGCTCGAATTTGATAGGCTTGAATTTTTGAGGGTCGAATTTTGAGGCTCGAATAGTTAGGGCTAAAAAAAATGTAGCTGGAAAATTATCGGCTCGAATTTGAAAGGGTCGAATTTTTGAGGGTCAAATTTTTTAGGCTTGAATTTGAGCAACCTGAAGTTATTTTACATTGAACTCTCATCTGAATATATTTCAGTGTTTAAATTTAAATATTAAGTGTTCCATGCCTTTTTAAAATTCAAAACATTATGGCACTGATTTGCTTCCATAGGATACTAAACGTTTGTAGGTATTCATTGTGTAATTTCAATGTATAATTTCATATATATACAAATAATGTGACGTTGTGGAGGTTATTTTTCTACAAAGTAATAAAGAGTTTGCCTGTGTGGCCGTTTAGTGACTGAGTCGTCCATGTGTGACCCTGTGTTACATAACTCGAACCACCTCTGCTGTAATCTCACGAGGTACAGAGGGCCCTGGGGAAGGTGGTTACCGCGGTGATAAGACTTCCATCCAGGTCCAGTAAACACTTGAGAACGTTCTGTAAAACATTACGCTGATACGGTGCTGGCGTTGGATCAACCGAATCCTGAATACTGTGTTAAGTATTAAGTCCTGAATACTGTGTTCAAGTATTAAGTCCTGAATACTAAAAACACGATATTGAAACATTGAATACTGAAGTATTGAATACTAATGACGTCCAATAATGCTTAAATCAGTTTACAGGCCAAATTGACAACATCATTTTCGCTTCAAATTCGTATGTTTATTTGCGCGAATCGCTCGGAGCCAACCGTTTTTTTCCCTTTGTCAACCCTCGAGTTTAACATTTTCTAAATGTTTCCCCTTGTCTAAGTAAAACATTTCGGTGTTTTAAAATGAGGGAGCCACAATTTCTAAGATGTTAAAACATTCCGTTCATACCTCTTGACCGGCACATTTCTTCTGCTGTTCTACATCTGCCAAGTCAGCGCACTTTAAGAATCCCCAAACGTTAATGCCGTTGGTACACGTCCTCATTAGCTCAATGTTCCCTTATTTAATCTCTTAACTGACTTTGTCTAGAGGCCACTCGTTGTTTTCCCCCTTGCTAATCAGTCTTAGGCCCAGTCTCCTTGTGTGACCCTGCCTTACCACACTAACAGTTGTTTGCCAGTTGATCTCTGTGATAACGGCCATCCCAGCTGAGATGACCTGCTCCTGTATATAAGACGCTGGTGCATGTTAAGCTCACCAGTTCCTGCAAGTTCCACAGGTGAGTCTTGTGGTCTTAAAGCTTCAGGGAGATTGAATTTCTCCCATTGAGTGTTTCCCCTTCTCTCTTGTGAGGGAAGAGGTTTATTATAGTGGGGCTAGGCCTTTGGCTCATACAATATTTTATTTTTTAACCTAGCTTGAAAGTAGTTTTTAATTTAGACAAAAAAAAATTTGAATTAATTTCCACATGATGTATCTAATTCCTCTCTCTGGCTCTGACAGTTGTGAAGGTTTCCTGGTTGCTAGGTTGTGTTTGATTGACAGGTTGTGTTTGATTGACAGTTGCCAGACGTGACTGTTGACCTGAGAAGACATGAAGTGTGCGTTGGTTCTGTGTGCCATGGTGGCGCTCTCCGAGTGCTTTCAGACGTAAGTTTCCCTCAACTCTGTTGTCCAGTCTCCGTAAGGCTCAGCCTCCGTGAGGCTCAGCCTCCGTAAGGCTCAGCCTCCGTAAGGCTCTGCGGTGCAGTTGGGGATGAATAACCTGTCTGTCTGTCTACCTTTCTGTCTGTCTGCAATTTCCCCTCTGGGAAGAACCAAGTATGTATATCTGTCGAATGATATGTGTGTACATTTATATCTGTGTGTATATCTCTGCTTGTCCTCCAGGATCCCCCTGATCAAGGGGAAGAGTGCCAGGGATAACCTGGAGGAGCAGGGCTTGTGGGAGATGTACAGGAACAAGTACCCCTACAACGCAGCCGCCAAGTTTGACCAGCAGTTCTACGGAAACGAGCCCATGACCAACGACTTTGACGTAAGAATCACGTGACTTAACTCTCCAGAGAGTCACATGACCTAACTCTCCAGAGAGTCATGTGATCTAACCAGAGAGTCACATGACCTAACTCTCCAGAGAGTCATGTGATCTAACCAGAGAGTCACATGACCTAACTCTCCAGAGAGTCATGTGATCTAACCTGAGTCACGTGACCTAACTCTCCAGAGAGTAAGATTAGGAGTTTACTCTTTTAACGTCTTTCTGAAGGTTTAGGTTAGACTCAACTACGGCCCTCTCAGCTCTCTGGTCTCTCCATCTGTCCTCTGTCTGGTCTCTCCTGACATCATCTCTCTGGTCTCTCCTGTTCTCTGTTAACTGATATCCTCTCTGGTCTCTCCATCTGTCCTCTGTCTGGTCTCTCCTGACATCATCTCTCTGGTCTCTCCTGTTCTCTGTTAACTGATATCCTCTCTGGTCTCCAGCTGGCCTACTTCGGGGTGATCTCCATCGGGAGTCCTCCCCAGTCCTTCAGTGTCATCTTCGACTCCGGCTCCTCCAACCTGTGGATCCCTTCTGTCTACTGCCAGCAGTGCAGCTTGTAGTATGTACACTCTTTCTCTCTGTCTGATTTTCACTTTACACACACACATACAATATTAACCCCCCCTTCACTACACACAGAGAACCACCAGAAGTTCAACCCTGGTTTGAGCAGCACCTTCAAGAACGCTGGCAAGAGTCTCTCCATCACCTACGGCACCGGCACAGCATGAAGGGTTTCCTGGGCTACGACACCGTCGAGGTGACACGTCTCTCACAACTCTTAGAAACGTTAGAAAACAGTAACGTCTCAAAGTCAGAACATTGTTGATTTAGAACAGTTTCTCTTCTGGCAGGCTGATTGCAGGTTTGCCTAACCCGGGTCAGTTGCTCGCACAGGGAGGGGGGAGAAGGCCGACGAACAGGAAGCAGTCGAACGTAGTACAGTACCCGCAAGAGAGGGGTGTCAGAAAGTGCGGGCAAGACGAAGAAAGGGAAGAAAGGGAGCAAAGAAAGAAAGAGAAAAGAAGAGGAGAGAAAGGAAGAAAGAAAAGAAAGAAAGAGAAAAGAAAGGGGAAGAAAGAAGAAACGAAAGCAAAGAAAGAAAAAGAAAGGGAGAAAGTAAAGAACAGAAGATACGAAACAGAAGAAACAGAAATGAGATACAAGACGAAGAGAATCCACAGACTACTAAGCTACCCTCAACGAACGAAACCTCCTCCCTCCCCTCCCCTCCCTCCCTCTCCCAGGTGGGAGGGATCTCGGGTCAAGAACCAGATCTTGGTCTGAGCCAAAGCGAGGCTCCCTTCATGGCCCACATGAAGGCTGACGGGATCCTGGGTCTGGCTTACCCCCGCCTCTCTGCCTCAGGGGCCACGCCCGTCTTCGACAACATGATGACTCAGCACCTCATCAACCAGGACATCTTCTCTGTCTACCTGAGCAAGTAAGATGTGCAGGAGGGTGATAGCCACACCTAGCATAGCAACCGCTAGCAGCATTACACCTGGAATGGTCTTATTATCCGAGCATGCAAGCTAGCATGCTCGGATAATGGATTGGGTTTTTCATGTGAGGGTAAAAGTGCTTTTTTCTCACAGTTATCCACATTATAGAGATATTTTCTCTTCATAATGAGTTTCTCTCCCTTCCTCTCTCTCTCCCCCCCTCTCTCTCTCTCTCTCTCTCTCTCTCTCTCTCTCTCTCTCTCTCTCTCTATCTCTCTCTCCCTCCAGGCACTCTGCAGCTGGCAGTGAGGTGACCTTTGGTGGAGTTGACACCCGGCACTACACTGGACCAATCACCTGGATTCCTCTGTCCTCTGAGCTGTACTGGCAGATCACTGTGGACAGGTACTAATGGAGCCTTATAGAGAGTTACATATGCTTTATAGAGGAGCTATGTAGCCTTATAGAGTGACATAGGCTTAATAGAGGAGCTATGTAGCCTTATAGGGTGACATAGGCTTTATAGAGGCGCTATGTAGCCTTATAGAGAGTGACATAGGCTTTATAGAGGAGCTATGTAGCCTTATAGAGAGTGACATAAGCTTTATAGAGGAGCTACGTAGCCTTATAGAGTGACAGGCTTTATAGAGGAGCTATGTAGCCTTATAGAGAATGACATAAGCTTTATAGAGGAGCTACGTAGCCTTATAGAGTGACAGGCTTTATAGAGGAGCTATGTAGCCTTTAGAGAGTGACAGCTTTATAGGAGCTTTAGAGTGACATAGGCTTCATAGAGGTAATACAGAGTCACCACATCTCAGCTACCAGGCCTGTAGTGACGCCCATGTTCTCCCCCTGGCAGCATTACCATCAACGGCCAGGTGGTGGCGTGCCACGGTGGCTGCCAGGCCATCATTGACACCGGCACCTCTCTGATCGCCGGGCCCCAGGCTGACATCGCCAGCATGAACAGGGCCGTGGGAACCACCCCCCGCAATGGAGACGTGAGTTACCGCGGCAACCTGTCGCGCCCACACGCACTGCCGACACGATTGAAAAGAGCGCAAACGTGTTTGTTATTAAACATTATGATTATGTGTATATATATATGTCCCTTTCTTTTTGGCTGTCTCTCTCTTGTCTCACTCTCTGTCTCACTCTCTGTCTCACTCTCTGTCTCACTCTCGTCTCTGTCTCACTCTCTCTCTCTGTCTCACTCTCTCTCTCGTCTCACTCTCTCTCTCTGTCTCACTCTCTGTCTCACTCTCTCTCTCCTCTCTCTCTCTCTCTCTCTCTCTCTATCTCTCTCTTTTCTATCTAACCCCCGTCCCTTCCTCAGAATATGGTGAACTGTAACAGCATCAACAGCTTGCCTGAAATCACCTTCAACATCCACGGACATGCCTTCACTCTCTCTGGCTCCGCCTACACCCGCCAGGTCAGTGTGTTTTCACGTGTGTGTGTGTGTGTGTGTGTGTGTGTGTGTGGGCTGTCATGCCTCTCCATGACCACATGACCTCTCTCCTGTCTAACTGTTTCTGTCTCTCCAGTCTCAGTACTACGGTTGCCGTACCGGTTTCCAGAGCGGCGACAACCTCTGGATCCTGGGAGACGTCTTCATCAGAGAGTACTACACCATCTTCAGCAGAGCCCAGAACATGATGGGACTGGCCCAGTCCAGATAATCAAACACAGATCAATCCATCTGCTACTCCGTCTATGTATCACCATGTATAGACTGCCTGTGCCTACTCAAGTGCAATATCAGAACCAACACAATTGCTAGCGATTGTTAAGTGGTGGTGTTGTGGTTTGAACATAACAAAAAGGCATTGTGTTTGTTTGTTCGTTCTTTAGGAAGAATAAAGTTGTAGCATCTTGAATTAACTCCTGGTGTGTGGTTTATGTCATACTTGCCCTCCCCTTGCCCTCATACAAAGTTGCCCTCATACGTAATTGCTCCTCCCAAGGTTTCTTCAATTTTTTCTCTTGCATTGAGTTTTTCTGGGAGTTTTTCTTTGTCTTCCTTGAGGGTTTAGGTTGGTTGAGAGGCAGCTCTATGGGCGTATGTGAAGCCCTCTGTGACATGCTTGTGTCTAAAAAGGACTATACAAATACATTTTGATTTGATACTTGGTCACACACTGATCCTATATCCCTGATAATAATATTGTGTTTATGTAGCCATGATTGTTTATAACGTACATTTGTCAACTTTTCAAACTTAATTTGCCCACCTTTTTTGGGGAAAATATTTTTTCAACCTTTCAAAAAAAAAGTGTGCGCAATCACAATAAATTATATTGATCATGCCACCAAGTACGAAAAAAAAATATTGTAAATATAACATGTAGAAAGTACAGATATTTGTGTAGAACTTTTAAGGAGTGAAAGTAAAAAGTTGTCAGAAAAATCAATAATAATGTACTGATACCTGAAAAATGTAATCTGGAGTGAGTGTGAGGCCGTGGGATGCAGTTGGATAAACACGTTTTCACCAAACCCAGGTCTGAGTCTTGTGCTGTCGCCAGGACAACGAGCCTGACAAAGATATGAGGAAATAGAATTCTACAAAATGTTAAGGCGACACCTGAGTTTAAGTTACACACCTGGCCGCCTCTTATCTACAACCTGCATGATCAACACCGGCTTTACAGTCTGAGCACAAACTCGTTTGGAAGCGTTTCCCATCAGGGACCAGAGAGGAAGTTAGACAGGTATGAGGTAGTGAATCATGGGTTGTGTCTTGTCCTGAGCTTTTGAGAAAACATTTATTTCCTTATTTCAAAACAACATCTTACTACAGCACAGGCAACACACCTGGACGTTTGGTCAAAAGTTGGATTTGAAGACTTAAGCATCGACACTGTTGAGGGTTACAGTGCAGTGGAGACCGGAGAGGAGTGTAAACAGGAAGTTGTTTGGGAGGTCAGTATGGGTTCAGTAGTAGTTCTGTTTACCTTAGCAGACGCTTGATTTTCATCCAAATTGACGTACACAGGGATTTGAACCTGCTGTCCATTGCGTTAACCACCGAGCTGTACCCATACCACTGTACTTATACCACTGATACATAATCTTAAGCTCCTGTAATACTGTTAAACCTGTTTAAACCTAAAGAACTTTAACTGGCGTTGTTTGATTGACAGGTCGTGTTTGATTGACAGTTGCCAGGAGTGACGGTTGTTAGGACATGATGAAGTGGGCGCTGGCTCTGTGTGTCATGGCGGCTCTCTCTGAGTCCCTCGTCAAGTAAGTGACCGTGCAAACTCTCGTACGCTGTCGCCTCACAGCAGGAGGGCCCCGGGTTCGATTCCTGCTTGGGGCTCAGGTGGGCTGTGTGTGGTGCTCAGGTGGGCTGTGTGTGGGGCTCAGGTGGGCTGTGTGTGGGGCTCAGGTGGGCTGTGTGTGGGGCTCAGGTGGGCTGTGTGTGTGTGGGGCTCAGGTGGGCTGTGTGTGGGGCTCAGGTGGGCTGTGTGTGTGTGGGGCTCAGGTGGGCTGTGTGTGTGTGGGGCTCAGGTGGGCTGTGTGTGTGGGGCTCAGGTGGGCTGTGTGTGTGTGGGGCTCAGGTGGGCTGTGTGTGTGTGGGGCTCAGGTGGGCTGTGTGTGGGGCTCAGGTGGGCTGTGTGTGGGGCTCAGGTGGGCTGTGTGTGGGGCTCAGGTGGGCTGTGTGTGGGGCTCAGGTGGGCTGTGTGTGGAGCTCAGGTGGGCTGTGTGTGTGTGGGCTCAGGTGGGCTGTGTGTGTGGGGGGCTCAGGTGGGCTGTGTGTGGGGCTCAGGTGGGGTGTGTGGGGCTCAGGTGGGCTGTGTGTGTGGGGCTCAGGTGGGTTGTGTGTGGGGCTCAGGTGGGCTGTGTGGTGGGGCTCAGGTGGGCTGTGTGTGGGGCTCAGGTGGGTTGTGTGTGTGGGGCTCAGGTGGGCTGTGTGTGGGGCTCAGGTGGGCTGTGTGGGTGTGTGTGTGTGGGGCTCAGGTGGGCTGTGTGTGGGGCTCAGGTGGGCTGTGTGTGTGGTGCTCAGGTGGGCTGTGTGTGGGGCTCAGGTGGGCTGTGTGTGAGTGGGGCTCAGGTGGGCTGTGTGTGGGGCTCAGGTGGGCTGTGTGTGGGGCTCAGGTGGGCTTTGTGTGTGTGGTGCTCAGGTGGGCTGTGTGTGTGGGGGGCTCAGGTGGGCTGTGTGTGGGGCTCAGGTGGGCTGTGTGTGGGGGCTCAGGTGGGCTTTGTGTGTGTGGTGCTCAGGTGGGCTGTGTGTGTGGGGGGCTCAGGTGGGCTGTGTGTGGGGCTCAGGTGGGCTGTGTGTGTGTGGGGCTCAGGTGGGCTGTGTGTGGAGCTCAGGTGGGCTGTGTGTGGAGCTCAGGTGGGCTGTGTGTGTGTGGGGCTCAGGTGGGCTGTGTGTGGGGCTCAGGTGGGCTGTGTGTGTGTGGGGCCCAGGTGGGCTGTGTGTGGTGCAGAATGATCATCAGATTCTCTGTGTATGTATATCTATATCTGTGTGTACATCTATATCTGTGTATGTATATCTCTATCTCTGTATATCTCTGCTTGTCCTCCAGGATCCCCCTGATCAAGGGGAAGAGTGCCAGGGATAACCTGGAGGAGCAGGGCTTGTGGGAGATGTACAGGAACATGTTCCCCTACAACGCAGCCGCCAAGTTTGAACAGAGCTTCTACAGCAACCAGATCATCACCAACGACTTTGACGTGAGTAGAACTGGCCCCTGTCTTCTGTTTGGATTATATATATATATATCATTTTTTTGTGTATATAATTATTTTATTATTTTACCAGACACTATCTGGTCTCTCCTGGCCTCTCTCTGGTCTCTCCTGTCCTCTGTTAACTGATATCCTCTCTGGTCTCCAGCTGTCCTACTACGGGGTGATCTCCATCGGGACTCCTCCCAAGTCCTTCAGTGTCATCTTCGACACAGGCTCCTCCCCCTTTTGGGTCCCTTCCATCTACTGCAAAAGCGTAGGCTGCAGTACGTACCCACACACACACACACTCGCACGCACGCACACACACACACACACACACATCCACACACACACACACACACCCACACACACACACATGTCATGTTGAAATACCAACGCTCATCGCTGACTGTCATTCCTCTCTCCACACAGGGAACCATCGCAAGTTCCACCCGCTGTTGAGCAGAACCTTCCGGAACACTGGCAAGATTCTGTCCATCTCCTACGGCACCGGCAGCATGGCCGGTTTCCTAGGCTACGACACCGTCGAGGTGACACCATCACACAACACTACGCTCACGAGAGAGTCTGAACGATTTAGAAACCTGAAAAGTTTGACTTTGATGTTCACCCTCCCTCCTTGTCCCCCCTCTTTCCCCGCCCCCCCCCCGCCCCCCATCCCAGGTGGGAGGCATCCAGATCAAGAACCAGATCTTTGGGCTGAGCCACACCGAGGCTCCTTTCATGGCCCACATGAAGGCTGACGGGATCCTGGGTCTGGCTTACCCCCGCCTGTCTGCCTCAGGGGCCACGCCCGTCTTTGACAACATGATGAGTCAGCACCTCATCGACCAGGACGTCTTCTCTGTCTACCTGAGCAGGTGAGAGGTGAGGAGGTGAGAGGTCAGGAGGTGAGATGTGCGGATGGAGACCCGGCCTTGTAGATGGGAAATGTCTTCTGGCCCTCTGGGTGTAGAAAGTGCTCTGTCGTTTCAAGGTGACTTTTTTCTGCCGTAGGGGAAGTAGTTCTTACCCAGAACATGCTGAAGTTCTCTCTCTATCTCTCCCTCTCTCTCTCTCTCTCTCTATCCCTCCCTCTCTCTCTCTCTCTCTCTCTCTCTCTCTCCAACTCCCTCTCTCTCTCCACCTCCAGACACCAGAAGGGGGGCAGTATGGTGACCTTTGGTGGAGTTGACCCCAAGCACTACACTGGACCAATCACCTGGATTCCTCTGTCCTCCGAGACATACTGGCAGATCACTGTGGACAGGTACATAACGGAGTTATGTAGGCTTTATAGAGGAGCTATGTAGCATTATAGAGAGTGACATAGGCTTTATAGAGGTAATGGTTAGCATGTAGTGGGTGTGTGGGTACTAGATACTGTAGATCAGAGGTAATGCACAACCCCGTGATTTAACCCCGTGTTTTTTCTCTTCCTCTGGCAGCGTCACCATCGAGGGGAAGGTGGTGGCGTGTCAGGGCGGCTGCCAGGCCATCGTTGACACCGGCACCTCTCTGATCCTGGGCCCCCTGGTGGACACGCTCAGCATCAACCAAGCGCTAGGGGCCACCCGACTGTTCACTGACGTAAGCACTGTGGTACTGTAGAGGGATGTGGTTACTTTACACTGTGATACTGTAGCAGGGATGTGGTTACTTTACACTGTGGTACTGTAGAGGGATGTGGTTACTTTACACTGTGGTACTGTAGAGGGATGTGGTTACTTTACACTGTGGTACTGTAGAGGGATGTGGTTACTTTACACTGTGGTACTGTAGAGGGATGTGGTTACTTTACACTGTGGTACTGTAGAGGGATGTGGTTACTTTACACTGTGGTACTGTAGCAGGGATGTGGTTACTTTACACTGTGGTACTGTAGCAGGGATGTGGTTACTTTAAACTGTGGTACTGTAGAGGGATGTGGTTACTTTACACTGTGGTACTGTAGAGGGATGTGGTTACTTTACACTGTGGTACTGTAGAGGGATGTGGTTACTTTACACTGTGGTACTGTAGAGGGATGTGGTTACTTTACACTGTGGTACTGTAGAGGGATGTGGTTACTTTACACTGTGGTACTGTAGAGGGATTTGGTTACTTTACACTGTGATACTGTAGCAGGGATGTGGTTCCTTTACACTGTGGTACTGTAGAGGGATGTGGTTACTTTACACTGTGATACTGTAGCAGGGATGTGGTTCCTTTACACTGTGGTACTGTAGAGGGATGTGGTTACTTTACACTGTGGTACTGTAGAGGGATGTGGTTACTTTACACTGTGGTACTGTAGAGGGATGTGGTTACTTTACACTGTGATACTGTAGCAGGGATGTGGTTCCTTTACACTGTGGTACTGTAGAGGGATGTGGTTACTTTACACTGTGGTACTGTAGCAAGGATGTGGTTACTTTACAC
>CAEFZP010002920.1:45000-55520 GCA_903064625.1 Mallotus villosus
GTGCGTGCCTATTTGTGTGTGTGTGGTGTGTGTGTGGGTGTGTGTGTGTGTGGGTGTGTGTGTGTGTGTGTGTGCCTGTGTGTGTGTGTGTGTGTGTGGGTGCGTGCCTGTGTGTGTGTGTGTGTGTGAACTCAGGGCTCTCCAGGAACACATTCTCTCCGTCCTGTCTGTCTGGTTTAACTGCTTCTGTCTTTACAGTCACACTACTATGGCTGTCGTACTGGGTTTGGAAGCCTGGACTCCAGCCGCTGGATCCTGGGAGACGTGTTCATCAGGCAGTACTACACGATCTTCAGCAGGGCCAAGAACGCAGTGGGCCTGGCCAAGGCAAAGTAATCGAACCCAGATCTATTGTGAAAGCACCCCTGAGCCATGAAAACAAAGTGTCCGCTTGAAAACGAGATCCTGCCCAACATGAGCCACATGATTTTGATGACCTGTGTGACAGTCGTCACTGATGTCGACCTGTTTAGAACGAGGCCGGGGAATGATCAGGCAACCTGCTTTTTGTTGGAGCAGGACGGATTGACAGTGAAAAGCCAATGAATTTCCTCTGCATGATTAAATGATACTGAGTTGTAGCATCTTGAATAAGCTGGTTGAGTTTGCTTTGTTTAAACGTGTTTAAACAGGAAGAAATCTGACACAAAGTGAAAGTTGTAGAGTGAGTGTGGGAGGAGACACTCTTGAGTGATCGTTTATTTGTTGAAGCGACATAACTTGACAGGATATATTCAATCATCAAACTAAACAGAAAAAGAATCTACGCGGTTAACAGATTTGTGTAAACAAAGCAGACGGTTATCTCAAAGAGAGAAGGCAGGGTTTGAAGTATTACAACTTATAAACCTCTACACACAAACTGTCACTCCAGTTTCACTCATCAGAATCAGACCAACAGTTTTCCTCCTGTAACAGAAGTTTATCGTTGAGTTTGATGACGAGGGGGACAAAGTCCATCTGGTTGACGAAGTCGGAGCAGATGATGTTGACGCAGGTCCTGCCTGGTCCAGGAGTCTGCCTCTTCACCCAGCCCAGCAGGAGAGGGAGACAGGCCAGCGTGGTGACACGCAGGGACCCCAACACGTGCTTCAACACCTCCTCTGGCGTCTCAGGGAGCGTCAGGTTCAGCCCAGAGACGAAGAAATGAACTGTCAATCACAGAGAGGTTGTCCTAGCAACGTGAGATACTGTATAGCCTACATGATCCTGCACAACAATATCTGATCCTAACTACAATATCTGAATAATGAAACAACAAAATATGAAACCTTGAGATAGATAAATACATTGTTTAAATTAATCAAGAAGCAGCAGTATATCAGATTTTCACATTCTTTTGACACCTAGTTCCGTGTGAGGGTACGTAGTGAAGCAGCTTCACAAACCTGGTCTTCGTTTCTGAAGCTTCTCATCCAGCACTCTGATGACCTTCTCTGGGTCCAGGGTGTCACCGTAGTGGTAGGGGACAGAAGGCCACAGCTCCAGGTTCTGGTCAGAGGCCCTCCACAGGTCGTAGGAGACGATGACCTGCTTCTTAGACTCCCAGCAGGTCTGCAGCGTAGGGACGCCCTGTGGTGTCACATGACGATGTTAAGCTGCCATCAAAACACTGAGTGTGTGTGTGTGTGTGTGTGTGTGTGTGTGCGTGTGTGTGTGTGTGTGTGTGTGTGTGTGTGAGTGTGTGTGTGTGTGTGTGTGTGTGTGTGTGTGAGTGTGAGTGTGTGTGTGTGTGTGAGTGTGTGTGTGTGTGTGAGTGTGTGTGTGTGTGTGTGTGTGTGTGTGTGTGTGTGTGTGTGTGTGTGTGTGTGTGTGTGTGTGTGAGTGTGTGTAGGCCTGTCTGAGAGGTCATCACACATTCATGACTAGCAGCAAAGTGGGTGTGTGATTAAACACTTTTTATCCTGTCCTCAACATCATGTACTAAACACAGTGATTCTGTTCTCAACATCAATCATGTACTAAACACAGTGATCCTGTCCTCAACATCATGTACTAAACACAGTGATTCTGTTCTCAACATCATGTACTAAACACAGTGATTCTGTCCTTAACATCATGTACTAAACACAGTGATTCTGTCCTCAACATCAATCATGTACTAAACACAGTGATTCTCAGTGTTTCGTTCAGTACCTGTCGAAGAAGGAGTTTGGATCCAAACAGCGTCTTGATGAATGACACAAGGTGATCGTGGTTGGAGTCACTCAGGTTGTGGAAGTGGGACAAGGCCAAGATCACGACCTCCTTCAGGTGCTTCTCCAGCCAGCTCTGGATCTCACTGAGGATACTCTGACACAAGGTGGTCGACTAAGTAAGGGCCAATCCCAATACAACCCCTTACCCCTTCCCCTTACCCCTTCCCCTTGGTTTACCCCTACCCCTTGGCCCTCGAAACCGAGGGGTAAGGGCTACTCAGCCCTAGGAATTGGGACGACACTTGGTTACGTGTACATCATCTAGCACGTATCGATATCTCCAAAGCAAGTAGTATTATGCACTGATTTCAAACGAAATTCGCTGCTAATGGAGTTTACTTAAAACTGTAGCATGCTAGTAAGAGAAATGCGGGACTGTTGTGCAAATTAACACTGTTACATTATCGTAGCAAACTAGCGATTTTTAGAAACGTTTCAATTAGGAAAATGGTTGCAAATATATATGTGCAGGACTGTGTATAGCACAAAACAAGACTTAAATAAATTTGTTATCAATTAATTAAGCCGCAAATATATCATTTATCGGACTCTCGGGATGATCTGGCCGCCATTGTTGCCGGTCGCGCAGTATTCGCATACCCCTTGGTTTCAAGTAAGGTCTCGATCTCACTTGGTTTCAAGGGGTGTATACCCCTTCGTCTTACCCCTACCCCTAGCTCAAAAAGAGTATTGGGACACCACTAGGTGTCACGCGAACGCGCAAAACCAAGGGGTAGGGGGAAGGGGAAGGGGTAAGGGGATGTATTGGGATTGGCCTTAAGACTGTTTCTTACAAGTATTTTCTAAACTGGAAGCTTTCCATGGATATTTTGGGGTGATTACCAGGGAAAACATACCGTTCTGTATTAGATAAACAAATGACTCAGTGATGCATGAGGTACTGTCTCACCTCCACAGTGCTGTGGGTGAAAAGGCCGTGTGCAAAGTAAAGTGTGTTGCTGCTGTCGTCAGGCTTGTGGGCGATCCTCAGGTCAAAGAAACGAACCCCCAGGTTCAGCTGCTCCGTGACTCCAGAGTCCTGGAACAAGACAGCCACAGTTCACACACAGACCTGGGTTGTATCTAACGTTTTTATCCTATGTGTTGTGACTATGGTGATTGAGATTAGTGTAAAAATACGCGGTGGAGAAAGCCATGTGTTAACATGACCTCACAGACCTGGGTTGTCATGCCAACATGAAGTCACAGACCTGGGTTGTCATGCCAACATGAAGTCACAGACCTGGGTTGTCATGCCAACATGAACTCACAGACCTGGGTTGTCATGCCAACATGAACTCACAGACCTGGGTTGTCATGCCAACATGAAGTCACAGAGCTGGGTTGTCATGCCAACATGAAGTCACAGACCTGGGTCGTCATGCCAACATGAACTCACAGACCTGGGTTGTCATGCCAACATGACCTCACAGTCCTGGGTTGTCATGCCAACATGAAGTCACAGAGCTGGGTTGTCATGCCAACATGAAGTCACAGACCTGGGTTGTCATGCCAACATGAACTCACCTGGGTTGTCATGCCAACATGAAGTCACAGACCTGGGTTGTCATGCCAACATTAAGTCACAGACCTGGGTTGTCATGCCAACATGAAGTCACAGACCTGTGTTGTCATGCCAACATGAAGTCACAGACCTGGGTTGTCATGCCAACATGAAGTCACAGACCTGGGTTGTCATGCCAACATGAAGTCACAGACCTGTGTTGTCATGCCAACATGAAGTCACAGACCTGGGTTGTCATGCCAACATGAACTCACAGACCTGGGTTGTCATGCCAACATGAACTCACAGACCTGGGTTGTCATGCCAACATGAACTCACCTGGGTTGTGGCCCATCTGTAGATGATCGGCCTCACCACGGAGGGCAACAGCTGGTCCAGCTTCACCAGAGTGTCCGGTTCCATGACAGCGGAGGTTCGGTCCAAGTCGTAGCACATCGTGTCGTGGCTGCCTACAAAGAAACACGAAGAAACACGAACACAGTTTGAGCAGGACGCGGCCACACCGCCCGCCTGATCCTCAAACTCCTCCAATCAGCCGAGGTCGTTTCATCATGTGGGTGCGACATGTCCAAACCACTTTTTAAAAACAGTAAATATGTCCACCCCAGCACATTTCTCATTTTGAGAAAACTATATTTAGCGGGCTGAGGGCAACATCCTCATTTATATAAAAAGCTGATGCAGCATCCATAGTAGACCTATAGGCTAAGATGTGGTAACTTGCACTGTGCCTAATGTGGACCGTTCCTTAACTTTGACCACCGAAATATGTCACATTGGATAAAAGTGTCTAAATTAACAAACTTAAAATAAAAAAAGAATATACATTACATTACAATAATATACATTATTAAATACAGTTTAATAATAGGCCTATTATACGAATAATGTATATTATTTTTATATAGGCTACATAGTCATTGTTTTATGTTTACCAGGTATAGCCAGATCCCACAGCGGTCTTGTCTGTAGTTTCTCAGGTAGTTTAGACATCCAATCAGCATTCACGGACTCCTCCAGCTCTCCTGTTCCGTCTTCCATCTCTGAAGCCATGACAACCTGGAGGAAACAGAACAGGAAACTCAGATCTGAGGGGGTTTCACAGACTTATCTAACTAAGTCTGTCTTACGAACGTGCCAATATTTCATGTGCAAACCAACCGTATACGTTTGCGAAAGGTTATTAGTCCTACCTGTGTTGCCTTATCACCACCTAAGGTCTGTCAGGATAAATACCTTGAAAGCACAATTCCAGCTTTGTAATATTTTCAGTCGTAATAGGCCTATCTCTTGTACACTTAGGTAGCGAATATCTAACACGTCCTTTCCTTTTCTTGTGTGAACGAAGACAGCTGCTTATCCCTAAATCAGCATTATAGTCTTGCATATATGGCAGTTTCGTTTACATCACATGATTTTTATTTTACCCCCAGTGTTCCTCTATTTGTGTGTTAAGGTTGACGTTTAGCAACTTCCTCTAATATTCTCAGTAATATTAAGTAATATAATATATATAAGTGTAGCTTAAATTTACATTGAACTGGAGCCCCCCCCAAAAGTTTAATTAGCCTTCCCAAATAAAATACAAATATTAAATAAAAATTAAAAACGTTTTCATATTTTAAATCTAAATTTGTTAATTTCTCCTCCTAAAACCCACTAGAGGACACTATTTAAGAGGATATTTTCCTAAATGTATTCTGAGGGAACATGCCCCCACACCCCCCCTAATTTTGCTGGGTCACAGGAAAAATTATGAATGAATGATCTAGGGGCTTAGCCCCCCCAAAAGTGGGAACCTAGATTCGCCCCTGGAGGTAGCTTACATGGCCATTGCCCCCAATCATGGAAGAATATGGTCAATCTTTAAATCCCCTATAGCACCTCCGAAAAGGAAAGTTGTTTCGATGCATGACAAAGTGAGTGAGGAAAGTAAATATTAATATTAAACACTGTAAATATTAAACCGAACCGAAAACATGTTATTGTGCTTGTGATGTTTGTTACTGAGATCTGTTATTATGTATAACAAGTTTAATCTATAGCCTACACCAGTCTTTTACACTGAGAACACAGGGGGGAGTCGGGGGACAGATTCCCTGGAGGCCTGAGGAAAGTGCTTGTTTATTACAGTCTGGCATTTATAAAGTAATACAGTGATACTGGTGTCCTGGAGTAGCCTACACTATAAGCTAACACACACAATTATATAAATCACATTCAGCTCAACCAAGCAACAAGAGAAAACAACATGATTTCGTGCACCCGCAAGAAAAGACCCGTCGATTATCGCTCCAACACTGCCACCATCAGTCTAGAACTGATGCTAGATTTTCAGTGTCCCAAACATGATCTGGAGACTCGCTTGCACACAGATTTCCCTGCAGAGTTAAAACAAGCGAGTCAGCCTTTGACGGGGCACATTGGATTAAGATGTTAAGATTAGCATGGAGAAGGACTACTTCGAGAATAGATAGCCGTGCAGACCCAGCTCGCTTGTTGAGTATTGCTTTCCTAGGAGCAGAGACGCCGCTGATTAAATCGAAGAGCAGTCGGGCCATTGGACATTTAACCCTTGTTCCACTCATTGACAAATCCCCCCTTCAGGGTCCCCAAGCGGCCCGTTACTGCTTCAGGTAGTAAGTTACTGTAACCGTATTTGGAACATACATTATGCAACCGATGTATCAGGAGAACTGGAGGTTAGCAAGTCTCAGACCACAGTTAAGGAGAAAGCTAGTAGCACTAGCCTAGCTAGCAGTAGTATGTAAATGAGTAAATTGCCAATATGCTGATCAATGTTTTGAAGACAGCTCTGTCTCACTTGTCTTGCTATAATTAGCTAATAACATTATTCGCTAGCCAAACAGAGGTTTTATGATCGGATCTGGCAACTGAATTAGCTTTGCTGATAGTGTGGTGCTAGCTTGTACACTTAGCTCTAGTCCTCTACAAACAAACATTTCGAAGACAAATGTAGTTAAGATTTTGTAGTTAGCCGATAGCAGCTAGTTAGGCTAGCTAGCTAGCTAGCGCTATAACGACCCGAGGAATGTTTGCAATCTAGTTCATGTGGTTGACTAGTCAGCTTATGTTTATAAGCTACTGTAGTACTGTAAGAAGATAGTTCCTGGATGGATCCACGTGCCTTATGTTGGAGGGCGCTGTCATATTTTACGCCTGTCAAGGGCGGTGGGCGTGGTGGCGAGTTTCATAATAATTCATAGCGGTCTGACAAAACGGTCGCTAGAATATACTCATAAACATCTGAGTGAATGTACTATATATTTTACATGATAATCCCGTTTTTCAGGGACATTATTAGCTAGTTATCTGTCTGTTTACTGTGTAGGACTATGGCATCTGGAAGCGAGGGGCCAGGGTCCACCAGCCCCGGACCAGGGTCCACCAGCCCCGGGCCCTCACCTCCGCGAACCGCCAACCGACTGGCTAAAGAGAAGTCTCCGTACCTGCTGCAGCACGCATACAACCCGGTAGACTGGTGAGTCGGGCACACACACACACACGCACACACACACACACGCACCCACCCACACACACACACACCTACTCTGGCTAGGAAGAGACAAGCAAACTCAACAAGATTCCAGTTAAAATATGCTGTGTGTAAAATGTTGACACACTGCTTTAACGACATTAAGAAGTGACTTCAAAGTGTGTTCTGATGTGATGTCATAGGTATCCATGGGGACAGGAAGCCTTTGACAGAGCCAAGAGTGAAGACAAGCCCATATTCCTATCAGGTGATTCAGCCTCTGTTTGAGACCACATGCAGAGCTTCTGGTAGTGGTAGTAATCTCAAGATTACGTCAGATCAATTAAAGTCAATTCACTTCATTTATCCTGAAAGAGACTCAAGTGTTCAGGTACAAAGCTGTTACAACAAATGAGTTTCAGACCTTGGTACAAAAACAAAAGAACAAGATCATTTAATGATTTAAACATCACTCTGCTCCAGATATGTCATAGAGCTAGAGCTATGATCTTACAGCTGTTGTTGGGCCTCATTAACTCTCA
Source organism: Mallotus villosus (assembly GCA_903064625.1). NCBI lineage: Eukaryota > Metazoa > Chordata > Actinopteri > Osmeriformes > Salangidae > Mallotus > Mallotus villosus. Next base: position 52,762 of record CAEFZP010002920.1, read on the forward strand.
GCTGTGTGTGTGTGTGTGTGTGTGTGTGCGTGCGCGCGTGTGTGTGCACGCGTGTGTGTGTGTGTGCGTGTGTGTGTGTGCGTGTGTGTGCCTGTGCGCCTGTGTGTGTGCGTGTGTCTCAGTGGGCTACTCCACCTGCCACTGGTGCCACGTGATGGAGAGGGAGTCGTTTGAGGACGTGGAGATCGGACGCATGCTGAGCGAGAACTTCGTCTGCATCAAGGTGGACCGCGAGGAGAGACCTGACGTGGACAAGGTCTACATGACCTTCGTCCAGGCGACCAGCGGGGGCGGGGGCTGGCCCATGAGCGTGTGGGCTGACCCCTCAACTTCGACCTTTCATCGGGGGCACCTACTTCCCCCCCAGGGACAACGGGCGGAGGCCAGGCCTGAAAACAGTCCTGACTAGAATCACAGAGCAGGTGAGGGGCCTGAAAACAGTCCTGCTGTGTGTCTCTTGTCGATCTATCTTCTCCTCTGTCTCCTCTGTTCTTCTCTCTTCTCCTCTCTTCTCCTATCTTCTCCTATCTTCTCCTATCTTCTCCTCTCTTCTCCTCTCTTCTCTTCTCTTCTCTCTCTCTTCTCCTCTCTTCTCCTATCTTCTCCTCTCTTCTCCTCTCTCCTCTTCTCCTATCTCTCTCCTCTCTTCTCTTCTCTTCTCTTCCTCTCTTCTCCTCTCTTCTCCTCTCTTCTCCTCTGTTCTTCTCCTCTTCTCCTCTCTTCTCCTCTCTCCTCTCTTCTCCTATCTTCTCCTCTATCTTCTCCTCTCTTCTCCTCTCTTCTCCTCTCTTCTCCTCTCTTCTTCTCTTCTCTCTCTCTTCTCCTCTTTTCTCCTCTCTTCTCCTATCTCTCTCTTCTCTTCTCTCTTCTCCTCTCTTCTCCTCTCTTCTCCTCTCTTCTCCTCTCTTCTCCTATCTTCTCCTCTCTTCTCCTCCGTTCTCCTATCTTCTATGCTCTCCTCTGTTTCTGTTGGTTTTTGGGTGTCATAGTATTAATGTAGAGTAGGACAGTGTTCTGTGGTGTAGGATGCTACAGTATCCTCTGTGTGTGTGTGTGTGTGTGTGTGTGTGTGTGTGTGCGTCTCTGTGTGTGTGTGTGTGATGCAGTGGCAGAGTAACCGTGCGGCGCTGGAGTCGAGCGGGGAGAGGTTCTAGAGGCGCTGCGGAAGGGGACGGCCATCGCGGGCCAGCCAGGCGAGACTCCGCCCCCGGCGCCGGACGTGGCTCACCGCTGCTTCCAGCAGCTCGCACACTCCTACGAGGAGGAGTACGGAGGGTTCAGGGACGCGCCCAAGTTCCCCTCGCCAGGTACGCTCACACACACTCACACACACACACACACACACACACCACACACACACACACACACACACACACTCACACACTCACACACACACACACTCACCACACCACACACACTCTCACGCACACACACGCACACCCACGCGCACACACACACGCTCACACTCACTCACACAATCACACACACACCTCTGACCCACACACACACTCACACACGCTGTTCCTACTGGGCTGTGAACCTTTCCCTCTCTCTCTCCTCTCCCAGTGAATCTGATGTTCCTGCTGTCCTACTGGGCTGTGAACCTTTCTCTCTCTCTCTCTCTCCCCCCCAGTGAATCTGATGTTCCTTCTGTCCTACTGGGCTGTGAACCTTTCTCTCTCTCCTCTCTCTCTCTCTCTCTCTCTCTCCCAGTGAATCTGATGTTCTGCTGTCCTACTGGGCTGTGAACCTTTCTCTCTCTCCTCTCTCCCAGTGAATCTGATGTTCCTGCTGTTCTACTGGGCTGTGAACCTTTCTCTCTCTCTCTCCTCTCCCTCCCCCAGTGAATCTGATGTTCCTGCTGTCCTACTGGCCTGTGAACCTTTCTCTCTCTCTCCTCTCTCTCTCTCTCTCCCTCTCCCAGTGAATCTGATGTTCCTTCTGTCCTACTGGGGCTGTGAACCTTCTCTCTTTCTCCTCTCTCTCTCTCTCTCCCCAGTGAATCTGATGTTCCTGCTGTCCTACTGGGCTGTGAACCTTTCTCTCTCTCTCTCCCAGTGAATCTGATTTCCTGCTGTTCTACTGGGCTGTGAACCTTTCTTTCTCTCTCCTCTCTCCCAGTGAATCTGATGTTCCTGCTGTCCTACTGGGCTGTGAACCTTTCTCTCTCTCTCTCTCTCTCTCTCCCAGTGAATCTGATGTTCCTTCTGTCCTACTGGGCTGTGTAAACCTTCTCCTCCCTCTCTCCTCTCTCTCTCTCTCTCCCAGTGAATCTGATGTTCCTTCTGTCCTACTGGGCTGTGACCTTTCTCTCTCTCTCTCTCTCTCTCTCCTCTCTCTCTCCCAGTGAATCTGATGTTCCTGCTGTCCCTACTGGCTGTGACCTTTCCTCTCTCTCTCTCTCTCCCAGTGAATCTGATGTTCCTGCTGTTCTACTGGGCTGTGAACCTTTCTTTCTCTCTCTCTCTGTCCCAGTGAATCTGATGTTCCTCTGTCCTACTTCCTACTGGGCTGTTGTGAACCTTTCCTCTCTCCTCTCTTCTCTCTCTCTCTCGCTCTCCCAGTGAATCTGATGTTCCTTCTGTCCTACTGGGCTGTGAACCTTTCTCTCTCTCTCTCCCCCATGAATCTGATGTTCCTTCTGTCCTAGTGGGCTGTGAACCCTTTCTCTCTCTTCTCTCTCCCCCCAGTTGGAATCCTGATGTTCCTGCTGTCCCTACTGGGCTGTGAACAACCTTTCTCCCCTCTCTCTCCTCTCT
>CAEFZP010002921.1:0-12500 GCA_903064625.1 Mallotus villosus
ACAGGAGAGAGAGGAGTTAGAGATAGGGAGGGTGAGAAATACAGGAGAGAGAGGAGTTAGAGAGAGGGAGGGTGAGGAATACAGGAGAGGAGTTAGAGAGAGAGAAAAAAGAGAGACGATTCATTTAAATTCATACTATAAAGTGAAATTGGGTGTAACCAAATTAGTGTATGTATTTGTGTATGATTGGGTTGTAAGAATATAAATGTGTATGTTGGTGGGTGTGTATGTCAATGTGTGTGTGTGTGTGGCTGTATGTACATGTGTATGCAACTATGAGTACAGTATGTGTGTGTATGTGGCTGTATGTACATGTGTGTGTGTGTGTGTGTGTGTGTGCGTACCCGTGGCGATGAGGTTGTTGACCAGCGTGTAGTTGTCCTGGGCACCCAGCAGAGAGCAGGGGAACACCACGCTGTGAAAAGGCACGTTGTCTTTGGCCATGAAGTTATACAGCTCTACCTGGTGGTCGGGACAGGAACAACACCATGACTTCATCTCACGTCACCATGAGATCAGCACTTCGGAGGGTTATTTCCATCCTCTACAGCATGTTGTTTTATAACGTGAGGGACGGAGGATGAGTCACTGCACCTGCTTGGGGTTCTTCCACCACCTCTCCCATTGGTCGGTGTAGTTGGCCGTGATGGACAGGTAGCCAATGGGAGCGTCGAACCACACGTAGAACACCTGCGGTAGAAACACGCGTGTGTTCAGAGCCCAACCCTCCGTGTGTGTGTACCGTGCCAGAGAAGTCTGGGTGGGGTACAGGCGTGTGTGTGAGTGTGTGTGTGTGTGTGTGTGTACTAGAGCCCGACGATAAAGGATTTTTAAGGCCGATACCGAAACAAATATTTGGTGATTTAAAAATCCGATATTCCGATATCGGCCGATATAAAAAATTATCCAAAAAATCCAGAAAAACGCGTAACAAAACTAACTGATTTCCCTAACATTAGTTATTTGTAGTTTACATTTAGTCACTTTTAGCAGAAGTTCTTATCCAGAGCGACTAAGTACAGGGACATTCCCAGAGGCAAGTAGTCCTTTCCCAAGGACACAACGTCATTTGACACGGCCGGGAATCGAGCAACAACCCTCTGATTAATAGCCGATTCCCTAACCGCTTAGCCATCTGACTCCTGTTATTATTCCTCACAAAAATAATATGATAATGCAGTTTCTGATAAATAAAATGTATAAAAATACAAACTTAAGATATGAAACTCAAATTCCTTTGAAAAAAATAAAAATAATAATAATAATATTCATTTATCGGCCATTATAAATACCGATACCGATAGATCGGAAAATGCCTAATATCGGCCGATAATATCGGCCCGCCGATAATATCGGTCAGGCTCTAGTGTGTACCTTGTCAGAGAAGTCTGGGTGGGGTACAGGCGTGTGTGTGTGTGTGTGTACCTTGTCACTGAAGTCTGGGTGAGGTACAGGCGTGTGTGTGTGTGTGTACCTTGTCACTGAAGTCTGGGTGAGGTACAGGTGTGTGTGTGTGTGTGTACCTTGTCACTGAAGTCTGGGTGAGGTACAGGCGTGTGTGTGTGTGTGGTGTGTGTGTACCTTGTCACTGAAGTCTGGGTGAGGTACAGGCGTGTGTGTGTGTACCTTGTCACGAAGTCTGGGTGAGGTACAGGCGTGTGTGTGTGTACCTTGTCACAGAAGTCTGGGTGAGGTACAGGCGTGTGTGTGTGTGTGTGTGTACCTTGTCACAGAAGTCTGGGTGAGGTACAGGCGTGTGTGTGTGTGGGTGTGTGGTGTGGTGTACATGTCACTGAAGTCTGGGTGAGGTACAGGCGTGTGTGTGTGTGTGTGTGTGTGTGTGTGTGTACCTTGTCACTGAAGTCTGGGTGAGGTACAGGCGTGTGTGTGGTGTGTGTGTGTGTGTGTGTGTACCTTGTCACTGAAGTCTGGGTGAGGTACAGGCGTGGTGTGTGTGTGTGTGTGTGTGTGTGTGTGTGTGTGTGTACCTTGTCACTGAAGTCTGGGTGAGGTACAGGCGTGTGTGTGTGTGTGTGTGTGTGGTGTGTGTGTGTGTGTGTGTGTTACCTTGTCACTGAAGTCTGGGTGAGGTACAGGCGTGTGTGTGTTGTGTGTGTGTGTACCTTGTCACTGAAGTCTGGGTGAGGTACAGGCGTGTGTGTGTGTGTGTGTGTGTGTGTGTGTGGTACCTTGTCACTGAAGTCTGGGTGAGGTACAGGCGTGTGTGTGTGTGTGTGTGTGTGTACTTGTCACAGAAGTCTGGGTGAGGTACAGGCGTGTGGTGTGTGTGTGTGTGTGTGTACCTTGTCACAGAAGTCTGGGTGAGGTGTACAGGCGTGTGTGTGTGGTGTGTGTGTGTGTGTGTGTGTGTGTGTGTGTACTTGTCACTGAAGTCTGGGTGAGGTACAGGCGTGTGTGTGTGTGTGTGTGTGTGTGTGTACCTTGTCACTGAAGTCTGGGTGAGGTACAGGGTGTGTGTGTGTGTGTACCTTGTCACTGAAGTCTGGGTGAGGGTACAGGCGTGTGTGTGTGTGGTGTGTGTGTGTGTGTGTGTACCTTGTCACTGAAGTCTGGGGTGAGGTACAGGCGTGTGTGTGTGTGTGTGTGTGTGTGTGTGTGTGTGTACCTTGTCACAGAAGTCTGGGTGAGGTACAGGCGTGTGTGTGTGTGTGTGTGTGTGTGTGTGTGTGTACCTTGTCACAGAAGTCTGGGTGAGGTACAGGCGTGTGTGTGTGTGTGTGTGTGTGTGTGTGTGTACCTTGTCACTGAAGTCTGGGTGAGGTACAGGGTGGTGTGTGTGTGTGTGTGTGGTACCTTGTCACTGAGTCTGGGTGAGGTACAGGTGTGTGTGTGTGTGTACCTTGTCACAGAAGTCTGGGTGAGGTACAGGCGTTCCCCAGCGCAGGTCCCTGGTGATGCAGCGAGGCTTCAGACCGTCCCTCAGCCAGGACCGTGTGATCTGCTTGGCGTTGGCCGTCCAATCACCTGCTGCCGTCGAGCCCTCCAGCCACGCCTCCAGCTCACCCTCCAAACTGAGAGAGAGAGAGAGAGAGAGAGTAGGTCTAGGTGTGTGTATCATGGGGAGGCCAGGATGTGTGTGTGTGCCATGGCTAGGTGTGTGTGTGCCTTGGCTAGGTGTGTGTACCTTGGGTAGGTCCAGGAAAAGATGTTTTGAGGAGCAGATGACAGGAGTCTCTTTGCAGACTTTACACTGGGGGTCCTGGAGAGAGAGACACACACACACACCACACACACACACACAGGCACACACAGTAGGTGAGGACAATCCCTTACCTCTATCGCACTTCTGACACCCCCCTCCCCTCTCTAGGTCAGCTGACACTTGCACACTACAGACTCCATTCTACAAAGTCCTGGAGGTGGTTTAATGATAGGTTGTAGAGAGCACAAGCTAGGTCGTAGAGACTAGAGGCTGGATTCTAAAGGCTGGGGGTCAGAGGGCAGGTTCTAGAGGCTGGGGGTCAGAGGGCAGGTTCTAGAGGCTGGGGGTCAGAGGGCAGGTTCTAGAGGCTGGGGGTCAGAGGGCTGGTTCTAGAGGCTGGGGGTCAGAGGGCAGGTTCTAGAGGCTGGGGGTCAGAGGGCAGGTTCTAGAGGCTGGGGGTCAGAGGGCAGGTTCTAGAGGCTGGGGGTCAGAGGGCTGGTTTCTAGAGGCTGGGGGTCAGAGGTCAGGTTCTAGAGGCTGGGGGTCAGAGTCAGGTTCTAGAGGCTGGGGGTCAGAGGGCTGGTTCTAGAGGCTGGGGGTCAGAGGGCAGGTTCTAGAGGCTGGGGGTCAGAGGTCAGGTTCTAGAGGCTGGGGGTCAGAGGGCAGGTTCTAGAGGCTGGGGGGTCAGAGGGCTGGTTCTAGAGGCTGGGGGTCAGAGGGCTGGTTCTAGAGGCTGGGGGTCAGAGGGCAGGTTCTAGAGGCTGGGGGTCAGAGGGCAGGTTCTAGAGGCTGGGGGTCAGAGGGCTGGTTCTAGAGGCTGGGGGTCAGAGGGCAGGTTCTAGAGGCTGGGGGTCAGAGGGCAGGTTCTAGAGGCTGGGGGTCGAGGCTGGAGGCTAACCCTGAGCTCCACGGCGTTGATGAGTTTTCCGCACTTGTCGCACTGGTCCCCGCGGGCCTCTGGGTAGCTGCAGTGAGGACACCCCCCCTCCACGAAGCGGTCGGCTAGGAAACGCTGGCAGCTCTGGCACCGCAGCTGTTCCACCGTGTCCTCCAGGAGGAAGCCACGCTCGTGGAGACGCCAGAAGATGTTCTGGGCCACCCTGGGGGGAGAGCACAGGGGGAGAGGGGGGCAGGGGGAGAGGAGGGGCAGGGGGAGAGGAGGAGTTTGTCAACAGAATGTGACGTTGTCCGTCTAGGGGTGTGTGTTCCTTAGTTATCGATCTAGAGGTCCTTAACTGATCCAGTTGTGTGTGGTAGAGCCGATATTATCGGCCGATATTAGGCATTTCCAAATCAGTATTGGCATTTATATTAAAGTTTTAATTTTTAATTTTAATTTTTTATAATTGTGTTTTTGTTCCAAGGACTTTAAAATTTAATATCTTAAGTTTGTATTTTTATACATTTTATTTATCAGAAACTGCATTATCATATTATTTTTGTGAGGAAATAATAACAGGAGTCAGATGGCTGAGCAGTTAGGGAATCGGGCTATTAATCAGAGGGTTGCTGGTTTGATTCCCGGCAGTGTCCCTACTTGCCTCTGGGAATGTCCCTGTACTTAGTCGCTCTGGATAAGAACTTCTGCTAAAAGTGACTAAATGTAAACTACAAATAACTACACGTTTCTGGATTTTTGCGATATTTTTTTATATATATCGGAATATCGGATTCTTAAATCACCAAATATTTGTATCGGCCTTTTAAAAATCCTTTATCGGTCGGCCTCTAGTGTGTGGTTCAGGTGTGGTGTGGTGGTCCAGGTGTGTGTGGTCCAGGTGTGTGTGGTTTCAGGTGTGTGTGTGATCCAGGTGTGTATGGCAAGCCGTTTTATCATTTAATCAATGAATTCTTGATATCCATAATTCGAATTGTTGATATCAACAATTGCATTTTGGATATCAAGAATTCGCATTTTGGATATCAAGAATTGCATTTTGGATATCAAGAATTCGCATTTTTGATATCAACAATTGCATTTTTGATATCAACAATTCGCATTTTTGATATCAACAATTGCATTTTGGATATCAAGAATTCGCATTTTGGATATCAAGAATGGAATTCTGGATATCAACAATTCGAATTCTTGATATCAAGAATTGAATTCTGGATATCAACAATGTATGCTAATGACTATCATGTGGGAAGGAGTAGGCAGGCTACGTAAATTCTGTTTGCACAGGCGTAACATTTTCTACGCTAAGAGCGTTGCCCACTGCGGCCATTGTAGACTTTGCAATCCATTGGAGTTCGGTTTAGTTCAACATTGATTTTGAAAATGGATTAAGTTGGATGTTTTGAGACCCCCAAAAACGTAATAATTGTCCTAACCTTTATGAATGTAGGCTATTGTACTATTGTACGTGTAACATAGTTATCTGGGTTCAGCAGACATATACCACAACAACCCGTCTGCTACGAGCAGAATAAACCCAACAGAATCCCAACTCTTGCGTAGTGGACGCAACGTTTTTTTAAACTCCCCCACTCCCCTACCCATTGGTTTTAAAGCTTCAATTTACGCAAATGTATGCTAGTTTGATATCCAGAATTGCATTTTGGATATCAAGAATTCGAATTGTTGATATCCAGAATTGAATTGTTGATATCAAGAATTCCAATTTTGGATATCAAGAATTGCATTTTGGATATCAAGAATTCGAATTGTTGATATCCAGAATTTAATTGTTGATATCAAGAATTCGAATTTTTGATATCAAGAATTGCATTTTGGATATCAAGAATTCGAATTTTGGATATCAAGAATTGCATTTTGGATATCAACAATTGGAATTCTTGATATCAAAAATAATTTCGGATATCAATAATTAATTCTTGATATCAAGAATTCCAATTGTTGATATCCAAAATGCAATTCTTGATATCAAAAATAGGAATTCTTGATATCCAAAATGCAATTCTTGATATCAACAATTGGAATTCTTGATATCAACAATTCAATTCTGGATATCAACAATTCGAATTCTTGATATCCAAATGCAATTCTTGATATCCAAATTGGAATTCTTGATATCAACAATTCAATTCTGGATATCAACAATTCGATTCTTGATATCCAAAATGCAATTCTGGATATCAAACTAGCATACATTTGCGTAAATTGAAGCTGTTAACCAATGGGTAGGGGAGTGGGGGAGTTTAAAAAAACGTTGCGTCCACTACGCAAGAGTTGGGATTCTGTTGGGTTTATTCTGCTCGTAGCAGACGGGTTGTTGTGGTATATGTCTGCTGAACCCAGATAACTATGTTACACGTACAATAGCCTACATTCATAAAGGTTAGGACAATTATTACGTTTTTGGGGGTCTCAAAACATCCAACTTAATCCATTTTCAAAATCAATGTTGAACTAAACCGAACTCCAATGGATTGCAAAGTCTACAATGGCCGCAGTGGGCAACGCTCTTAGCGTAGAAAATGTTACGCCTGTGCAAACAGAATTTACGTAGCCTGCCTACTCCTGCCCACATGATAGTCATTAGCATACATTGTTGATATCCAGAATTCAATTCTTGATATCAAGAATTCGAATTGTTGATATCCAGAATTCCATTCTTGATATCCAAAATGCGAATTCTTGATATCCAAAATGCAATTGTTGATATCCAAAATGCGAATTGTTGATATCCAAAATGCAATTGTTGATATCAAAAATGCGAATTCTTGATATCCAAAATGCAATTGTTGATATCCAAAATTCGAATTCTTGATATCCAAAATGCAATTGTTGATATCAACAATTCGAATTTTGGATATCAAGAATTCATTGATTAAATGATAAAACGGCTTGCCATAGGTGTGTGTGGTCCAGGTGTGTGTGATCCAGGTGTGTGTGGTCCAGGTGTGTGTGGTCCAGGTGTGTGTGGTCCAGGTGTGTGTGGCGGTTCTTACTCCGTCTGCTTCTCTGTCGTGGTGCGTCCGAAGTAGTCGAAGTCGATCTGGAACCATCTGTAGATGCTGGCGTGGACGGCGTGGTACTTATCACAGATCTCCTGCGGAGTCAGACCCTCCTCACGGGCCTTGTTCTCCGTGGCCGTGCCGTACTCGTCAGTCCCACACACGTAGAGCACGTTCCAGCCACGCAGGCGACCGTACCTGGAGAGGTGGAGGGGTAAGGAGAGAAGTTCAAGTTCCTTGCCTGGAGGGCCGTAAAGGAGAACGAAGACAAGCGAGAGGACTGGAGAAGAGAGGAGGACTGGAGAATAGAGGAGTGGGGAGAAGAGAGGAGGACTGGAGAAGAGAGGAGGACTGGAGAAGAGAGGAGGACTGGAGAATAGAGGAGTGGGGAGAAGAGAGGAGGACTGGAGAAGAGAGGAGGACTGGAGAATAGAGGAGGACTGGAGAATAGAGGAGTGGGGAGAAGAGAGGAGGACTGGAGAAGAGAGGAGGACTGGAGAATAGAGGAGGACTGGAGAATAGAGGAGTGGGGAGAAGAGAGGAGGACTGGAGAAGAGAGGAGGACTGGAGAATAGAGGAGGACTGGAGAATAGAGGAGTGGGGAGAAGAGAGGAGGACTAGAGAAGAGAGGAGGACTGGAGAAGAGAGGAGGACTGGAGAATAGAGGAGGACTGGAGAATAGAGGAGGACTGGAAAATAGAGGAGTGGGGGAGAAGAGAGGAGGAGACAGGAGAGGAGGACCGGAGAAGAGGAGGAGTGGGGAGGAGAGAGGAGGAGACAGGAGAGGAGCCGTACCTGGCGAACACGTCAGCACTGAGGACACAGCCTATGATGTTTCCCAGGTGAGGAACGTTGTTGACGTACGGCAAGGCACTGGTCAGCAGGACATTCCTCTTGCCCTCCTGAGGAAGACTGGGACACACACACACACACACACACACACACACACACACACGCACACACACACGCACACACACACACGCACACACACACGCACACACACACACACACACACACACACACAGCGTGTCAGGCAAGCTAGCCAGGGCTAGGATTAGCAAGTGTGTGTCATGTAGAATGTCTTATTGCCTACATAGGGTGCTGTCTGGGTGAGGGGGAGTGGCCTACATAGGGTGCTGTCTGGGTGAGGGGGCGGGGCCTACATGGGGTGCTGTCTGGGTGAGGGGGCGTGGCCTACATGGGGTGCTGTCTGGGTGAGGGGGCGTGGCCTACATGGGGTGCTGTCTGGGTGAGGGGGCGTGGCCTACATGTGGTGCTGTCTGGGTGAGGGGGCGTGGCCTACATGGGGTGCTGTCTGGGTGAGGGGGCGGGGCATACATAGGGTGCTGTCTGGGTGAGGGGGCGTGGCCTACATGGGGTGCTGTCTGGGTGAGGGGGCGTGGCCTACATGGGGTGCTGTCTGGGTGAGGGGGCGTGGCCTACATGGGGTGCTGTCTGGGTGAGGGGGCGTGGCCTACATGGGGTGCTGTCTGGGTGAGGGGGCGTGGCCTACATGGGGTGCTGTCTGGGTGAGGGGGCGTGGCCTACATGGGGTGCTGTCTGGGTGAGGGGGCGTGGCCTACATAGGGTGCTGTCTGGGTGAGGGGGCGGAGCCTACATGGGGTGCTGTCTGGGTGAGGGGGCGGGGCCTACATGGGGTGCTGTCTGGGTGAGGGGGCGGGGCCTACATAGGGTGCTGTGTGGGTGAGGGGGCGGGGGCCTACATGGGGTGCTGTCTGGGTGAGGGGGCGGGGCCTACATGGGGTGCTGTCTGGGTGAGGGGGCGGGGCCTACATGGGGTGCTGTCTGGGTGAGGGGGCGGGGAAGCCCTCCAGTCCTCTGCTCCAGGTCTGGGCGGCTGTCTGCAGCTCCTCCTCAGAGATCACACGCTGCCCCTCCTCCTCCTGGGGAGAGGAACACACACACCAGTCAGTCAACACACACACACCAGTCAGTAAACACACACCAGTCAGTAAACACAAACACCAGTCAGTAAAAAACACACACACACCAGTCAGTAAACACACACCAGTCAGTAAACACACACACCAGTCAGTAAACACACACACACCAGTCAGTAAACACACACACCAGTCAGTAAACACACACACACACACCAGTCAGTAAACACACACCAGTCAGTAAACACACACACCAGTCAGTAAACACACACACCAGTCAGTAAACACACACCAGTCAGTCAACACACACACCAGTCAGTCAACACACACACCAGTCAGTAAACACACACACCAGTCAGTAAACACACACCAGTCAGTCACACACACACACCAGTCAGTAAACACACACCAGTCAGTCAACACACACACACCAGTCAGTAAACACACACACCAGTCAGTAAACACACACACACACACACACACCAGTCAGTAAACACACACACACACACCAGTCAGTAAAAAACACACACACACCAGTCAGTAAAAAACACACACCACACCAGTCAGTAAACACACACCAGTCAGTAAACACACACACCAGTCAGTAAACACACACACACCAGTCAGTAAACACACACACACACACCAGTCAGTAAAAACACACACACACCAGTCAGTAAACACACACACACACACACCAGTCAGTAAACACACACCAGTCAGTAAACACACACACCAGTCAGTAAACACACACACACACACACACACCAGTCAGTAAACACACACCAGTCAGTAAAACACACACACCAGTCAGTAAACACACACCAGTCAGTCAACACACACACCAGTCAGTAAAACACACACACCAGTCAGTCAACACACACACCAGTCAGTAAACACACACCAGTCAGTCAACACACACACCAGTCAGTAAACACACACACACACCAGTCAGTAAACACACACACACACACCAGTCAGTAAACACACACCAGTCAGTCAACACACACACACACCAGTCAGTAAACACACACACCAGTCAGTAAACACACACCAGTCAGTCAACACACACACCAGTCAGTCAACACACACACCAGTCAGTAAACACACACACACCAGTCAGTAAACACACACCAGTCAGTAAAAAAACACACACACACCAGTCAGTAAAAAACACACACACACACACCAGTCAGTAAACACACACCAGTCAGTAAACACACACACACACCAGTCAGTAAACACACACACACACACACCAGTCAGTCAACACACCAGTGGAGTCTCACTTCTGGGTTAAGGCAAGACAGTCTCACCTCTGGCGGGCTGTTGCAAGGCTGCATGTCTCTGTGCTGGCTGTGTGGTGCGGGCTGTTTCTGCAGGTACCCCTTCAGGGCCTCCAGCCCCCGGCCCTGCAGGACCTTGCGTGCAGCAGCCTTACACGCCTGCAGCGCCCCCACACGCTCGAACCAGCCCTGCACGCTCTGCAGCCCCTGCAACGCTGTGGACCCCAGCACACGTCAAACAGAGGGAGAGGGAGAGGGAGAGGGAGAGGGAGAGGGAGAGGGAGAGGGAGAGGGAGAGGGAGAGGGAGAGAGGGGCAGGGGGAGAGGGGGGGAGAGGGGGGGAGAGAGGGAGAGAGAGAGAGCGAGGGAGAGGGAGATGGAGAGGGAGAGGAGAGGGAGGAGGGAGAGGGAGAGGGGAGAGGGAGAGGGAGAGGGAGAGGGAGAGGGAGAGGGAGAGGGAGAGGGAGAGGGAGAGGGAGAGGGAGAGGGAGAGGGAGAGGGAGAGGGAGAGGGAGAGGGAGAGGGAGAGGGAGAGGGAGAGGGAGAGGGAGAGGGAGAGGGAGGGGGAGAGGGGGAGAGGGGGAGAGAGAGAGAGAGAGGAGAGAGAGAGGGGGGAGAGAGAGAGAGGAGAGAGGGAGAGAGGGAGAGAGGGCAGAGAGGGAGAGAGAGACAAACAGCATTAAATGTTAAATGAGGGTGGTGATGAGGGGGGATGAGGGGTGGGATGAGGGTGTGATGAGGGTGGGATGAGGGTGGTGATGAGGGTGGATGAGTGGTGGGATGAGGGTGTGATGAGGGTGGGATGAGGGTGGGATGAGGGTGGGATGAGGGTGGGACTGAGGGTGGGATGAGGGTGTGATGAGGGTGGGATGAGGGGTGGGATGAGGGTGGGATGAGGGTGGGTGAGGGTGTGATGAGGGTGTGATGAGGGTGGGATGAGGTTGGGATGAGGTGGGATGAGGGGTGGGATGAGTCACCTTGGCCAGGCTGGGTTTCAGACAGGACAGGGTAGAGAGTGCAGCCCAGAGGACGATGTCAGCTACAGAAACAGCTCCTGCAACACAGTACAGCTATCAATACACACACACACCACACACACACACACACACACACACACACACACACACCACAGTACAGCTATCAATACACACACACACACACACACACAGTACAGCTATCAATACACACCCACACACCACACACACACCACACACACACACACACACAGTACAGCTATCATACACACACACACACACACACACACACACACAGTACAGCTATCAATACACACACACACACACCACACAACACACACACACACACACACACACAGTACAGCTATCAATACACACACACACACACACACACAAACACACCAAGTACAGCATCAATACACAACACACACACACACAGTACAGCTATCAATACACACACACACACACACACACACAGTACAGCTATCAATACACACACACACACACACACACAGTACAGATCAATACACAACACACACACACAGTACAGCATCAATACACACACACACACACACACAGTACAGCTATCATACACACACACACACACACACACAGTGACAGCTATCAATACACACCACACACACACACAGTACAGCGATCAATACCACACAACACACACACACACACACCAGTACAGCTATCAATACACACACACACACACACAGTACAGCTATCAAGTACACACACAACACACACACACACAACACACACACCAGTACAGCTATCAATACACACACACACACACACACACACACACACACACACACACACACACACACACACACACACAACACACAGTACAGCTATCAATACACACACACACACAACACACACAGTACAGCTATCAATACACACACAACACACACACACAACACACACAGTACAGCTATCAATACACACACACACACACACACAACACACACAGTACAGCTATCAATACACACACGCACACAACACACAGTACAGCTATCAATACACACACACACACACACACACACACACACACACACACCACAGTACAGCTATCAATACACACACACACACACACACACAGTACACACACACACAAACAGTACAGCTATCAATACACACACACACACACAAACACACACACACACGTACAGCTATCAATACACACACACACACACACACAGTACAGCTATCAATACCACACACACACACACACACACACACC